>ML098991.1:16288-49729 GCA_003697995.1 Taxidea taxus jeffersonii
TAAACTCATCACAGACTGACCGGATGACTAGATTCAGTTATCCTCCTATTACACATCTTTAAGATAAGAGCTTTCTGTCAAACACATGTGTACTACAGCCCTAGGGGGTCTTCATAGTCTTTGTTGTTTAATTAAAAGAAAGACTCAGTGCTTTTCTTTTTTTTTTGGAAAGTGTATTACTGAAATAGTTAATACTGTGTTATGCCCCGAGGTAAAGTAAAGTTTGGTGCTGTTAGAACAGGTGTACATTTGCGCTTTTTCATGCTTAGTATTTCTTGAACAGCCGTTATTGAGGGAGTAACTGGAACACAGATCTAGAAGGAGCTTCATTGGGTAACAGAAGAGTGGGACACCTCATCAAAGTCTTCTTCTGTAACCTGCACTCAACCTAATAATAATGCTGATAAGGGCCAACATTTAACCTGCATTTAACAAATAGGCACCGTGTTAACAGCCTATTTCATGCATTGTCTCATTTAATCCTTTTAAGGGTATGATACATATCTCCATTTTACAGATAACGAAATGAGTCTTAGAGTTTACATTCCTAGCTGGGTTTATATAGCACGGTTGCACTTGACTCAGATCTTCTCCAACTTCACATTCATATTGTTTTTAATAAGCTTTTTTTGAAAACAGTATTACCATCTCTACAGCCACCAGTCTGTAGGCATCATTAGACACCAACTGTAGCAGTCAGATGCCAAATTCTGTTGTTTTATTCCTCCTGTATTCCTGTCATTATCACCTTAATTTAGGCCCTCATTCTTTAATTTTTCAGTTCAGTGTGAACTTCATTAATTGCAAATCTCTATAATACAGACCTGCGCTTGGACTCTTGGAGTAGCTTTGCCCAGCCAGGTGTCTAGTGATCTCTCTAGAAAACAGATAGATCATGTAGCTTGTCTGCCTAGAATCCTTGGTTGCTGCCTGATTGCCCGGGGAGGTATTACCTTGTCTCCTTAAAGGACCTGGGAGACGTTGCCAAGCCCGTCATGGTCTGGCTCAGTCCTACCTAGCAGCTCATCTTTGCCCCTTCTTACCATGCGCCTTCTGGTCAAACTTGTGTTCCTCAGCTTGTTCTCTTGTGTCACTGTGTTTCCTGAAGACGTTCCACCTCTTAGTTTTACTTGGTAAAAGTCACCTTTAGATGTAAGACCCAGCTCATGTTAAACTCTTTTGGGAAAACTCTCGATTCTTTTTTTCTGTGGTCATTGAAGAACTTTGTGCATTTCATTTTGTAGTGGAATTTCCTTTTTACATTTTTGCCCCAGATTTAAATTTGAAGCCCACGTGGCCAAGGATAGTACCACTGACACACTGTTAAATCTTCAGAGGCAAGGTCTTAATGTGCTACAACTTCTGTACTCTTAGGTGTAACTTTCAAAGTGTAATCCATTCTCCCAATCTCTAGTTTCAAAATGTTTCCTTTTTAAAATAATGTCATATATTGGTCAGTTTTTTTCTGCAAATAGGATATGTCTATTAAAAATTTTAAAAAGTACTTGAATGACTTGGAAATACTGCCAATATTTGTTAACTTCCTCTCTTTAGTTTTTAATTTTACTATTTGTATAGCCTCTTTTTTTTTTTTAAGATTATTTATTTATTTATTTGACACAGAGAATGACTGTGAGAGAGGGGATACAAGCAGGGTGAATGGGAGAGGAAGAAGCAGCCTTCCTGCCAACCAGGGACCCCTGTGCAGGGCTTGATCCCAGGATCCTGGGTCCCAGCTGCCACTCTTTGCATAGTCTCTCACTTTTTTTTTTTAAATTTATTTATTTGTCAGAGAGAGAGCATAAGCAGGCAGAGTGGCAGGCAGAGGTACAGGGAGAAGCAGGCTCCCCGCTGAGCAAGGAGTCCCATGCGGGACTCGATTCCAGGACCTTGGGATCATGACCTGAGCCGAAGACAGCCGCTTAACTGACTGAGCCACTGGGGCATCCCTTTACATAGTCTCTTAACATTAGGTCCCTTTATCATCTCCCTTTCAAGATCATACCTGCTCCTCTGCTCACAGCTGAGATAACAGTTTATTGCAAAATAGAATTCTTCTCGGGGCGCTTGGGTGGCTCAGTGGGTTAAAGCCTCTGCCTCCGGCTCAGGTCATGATCCCAGGGTCCTGGGATCGAGCCCCATATGGGGCCTCTCTGCTCAGCAGGGAGCCTACTTACCCCTCTCTCTCTGCCTACTTGTGATCTCTGTCTGTCAAATAAATAAAATATTTTAAAAAAAATAGGATTCTTCTCAACCATTGTCTGTTTTAAAAAGGGTCACCTCAGGAGAACTAGAAAATGCCTTTCTCTTACATTCCATTTTGTTCTGTGCTTGCTGGCTTAAGGTTTTAGAAACAGAGCTATCTTGAAATGTTTGTAGAACAATGACTAGAGTGGTCTAGATAGAGTATGACTTAAGGAGGAAAAGGATTACAATTGACAAAATCATGAAGTCTCTGTTTTTCTTGGAAATTTTACAGCTGAATAGGACTCAGAATGACTGGGCTTCCCTTACTTAGCAGGGGGTTTTCAAGAGGTGGGCTGGACAATCTTTTGAACTATTAGTAATTTAGATACTGGTATTTTATCTGTTATTTTTCAGGATTGAAGTCCTAGGTGATCTTTCCCTTTCAATTGGTGCTGTTTTATAAATGAAGCCTCTTTCTTAATTGTATATTTTATCTTCTTTTTTCTTTGGATTTCATTTGTTTATTTGACAGAGAATGCCTGTGTGCCTGGAACTGAGCGCACAAAGCCGGGCCCCGGGGGAGGTTGGGGAAGTGGCAGGGAGAGGGGGAAGCTGGCTCCCCACCCAACAGGGAGTCCAGTGGGCTCAATTCCAGAACCCTGGGATCATGACCTAGGCCAAAGGGAGATGCTTAACCAACTGAGCCATCCAGGTGCCCCTGTATATCAGTATTTCCAAAAGTCATTAATCTAATAATGAATTTCATGAGAGAAGATACATCTGATGAGTTGGAATGTTCTGGTAGATAAGAATTTGTGACATTTTAAATTTGGTAACTGTTAATAAGCATTTAATTAATGGAACACAGACTTCGAGATTATATAAATTCTCAGTGAAAATAGAGACTAATGATGAACTGCAAGTTGGCTTCTAAAGAGATTTACATGCAACCTTAAAAAATTCATACCTAGTTGTAAAAACATTTGCAAACAGGAAATGTCCTATACAAACATGAGTAAATTTAGTACACAGCAACATGTTGATCCCTAACTGGGGAACGTTTGCTAAATTTAGTGTTGGGCTTTATCGTATTAGTTAAACCAGCTAATGTAACTTGATGAATTATTGTGATCCTCTTGTGGTTTTGAAAGGTATATTTTGAGAATTAGTTTTATTCATAACATGCTCAGAAAATTGTATAAGGATATTTGCTTTGTTCTTCTCAGTGACCAGTATAATCTTTACTTTTCAGTTTTGTTTTGCAATCACCAGAAGTTTGCTTTGTTTCCAGTTCATTGATTTTTGTCAAGTAAATAGGTAATAGGTCTAATTATTTTTTCCTATTCCTCCTTTATCCAGGCCCTCCAGTTTTATGTGAAATAACGTTTTAGAAGTGAGGGTTGTATTTGTATCTCTTTACTTTTTCAAGTGTCTTGTCTATACAGTAAAATTTAAATTTATGGTAGTTTTCTCCAAAGTCTTAGTATGTTGAAGTGGTGGAAAATCTTTGAAATTCTAACATGACAGATATATCTTGACTATTTTTGTGTCATTTTAACTTTTCTAACCCTAGTGCAAACAAATCGATTTTTGAGAAAAGAGGTGTGAGCTAAACTTACAACTTGGGCTTCATGGATGGTATCTGCTACTTAGTATTTCATCATAAAAAACTCTCTTACCTTTATGCAATTGAGCAAATCTATCCAGATTGTAAAAAGTAAGCTACAGAATGTGGTTTTCTTGTTTATATATATATATATATATTCTTTAAAGAACAGGCTTTTGAGCTGATGGATTGTCCTTTAGAGTAGAATATTTGTAGTTTGCAGATAAATCAGACTTTTTCTATAGATCCATTCTGGAGGATTATAATTTGACCTTCAGTTTGGCAGATACTTGTATTAAATTGCTTATTACTATTTAATTGTATACTTGTATTATACTTGTATTAAATTACTTACTATTACTGGAATACTATTTATTGTATATGAATGAACACATTTTTAAGAATTGCCACTTTAGAACCAAGAAAGCAGTCTTGTTGGCCTCCTCTGCTTTGCAGCAAAGAACAGCTGATGAATGCAGAGCAGTTCATGCCATTTTCCACTTGAATTTACATGATTTAGACTTTGTACATGTAACCCGGAAATTCATTTTAATCATTAGTTTAAACCTTTTTATCACCACTCAGCCCCAGCTCTAACAAACAAACCAACCCAAGCCCTGAAATGTAAAAAAGAAGGCTTCTGGCAAGTGATAGTTGGTTTCCTTTTCTTCCCTTACCTCTGGCTTTTCAAGATTCAGGGATTCAAAAGTGGCGAAAACAAGTCCCACCTCTCCCTGTGTCCAGCCCCAGAAAAACTTAGATGCTATGAAGCAAGAAAGCGCTAACTAGAATATTGATCTTTAAACTTAGCCTGGCTGTGTTTTTTGCTGGACCAGATACTGGTGTAGACATCAAGGAGAAGAGTAGGATTTTACTCTTCTATAGGGAATATAAGAGCACAGTGATCCCCAAATTACATAAAGTTGTAAAGAAGTTAGATTTATGAACTCTTCCAGCCATCAGGAAAACCCTGATGGCACAGATTGTTTCTGAAAACGTGCATGTTATAATTTATGGGGTGTGTTTATAGTGGTAATTACGGTATTGATTTAAATTTACAGCTAAAATGTTAGGCTCTATTGCCAATTAAAATTACTAGGAATGAAGATAAAGCATTTTGAAGATACTTAAAAGCTAGTGAGAAAATATTTTGCTCTACAAAAAAAAAGTATTTGTAGCATTTCTAGAATACATTCTCAAGCAGAACTAAACAACTAGCTCTGATCTCCTAATTTTAAAAAAATGAACAGTAAAATGTAGATTAATTTATACAGTAATGCATAATTTCTCTATCTCTGTATTACTTAATCCTCTCAAACTAAAAAGTATTGTAATCAGGAGAAAAAGAACATCTTGTTATCAGGGTTTAATTTCTTTTAGCTTTATTAAAATATAATTGCCCTATAAGATACTCAGGTTTAAAGAATAACCTGGAAAACCACCACAGATAAGATAATTGTCATATTTGTCACCCCCTAAAATTTTTTCTTGCCCTTTGGTAATTGCTCCTATCCTTTTCTATCCCCAGTCAACCACTAATCTGCTTTCTGTAACTACAGATTAGTTTGCATTTTCTTGAATTTTGTGTTACTGTGATTCAACAGTATATACTTTTGGGTTTTCCTTTGGTTTCTTTAAATCAGTGTGCTTATTTTGAGATTCATCCATGTTTATTTTTATCCCGTTTTATTGCTGAATACTATTCCATCATATGCCTGTTTTGCTGTTTTATCTATTCACGTGTTGATGGACATTTGAGTTTCCAGTTTCTGGCCAATACAGATAAAGCTGTCTTGTACGTTTCTGAGTGTCTTGTGTAGACGTACACTTTCATTTTACTTGAGTAAAGCAGTGGAATCCCTGGTGTTTTAACTTTTTAGCAAACTGCCAAACTCTTTCTTTCGTTCTCTTTTCTTTTCTTTTCTTTTCTTTCTTTTCTTTCACAGTGGTTGTGTGTGTTAAATTCCCAAAGCAGTGTGTGAGAGTTCAGTTGTTCCACATTTTTGCCAGCCTTGATGTGTATTAATTTTAATATTAGGCAAATGGAGGGTATCTGATGGTATCTCATTGTGGTTTTGTATTTCCTAATAACTAATAAAGATTGTTATTTTCACATGCTTATTTGCCATCTTTTTAAGTTTTTTAAAAATATCTTTTACCTATTTTTAAGTTTGGTTGACTTACTGAATTGTGAGAGTTCTTTATTCTAGATTCAGATGTATGTTTTATTTGTTAGAGAGAGAGAGAGCGAGCACAGGCAGACAGAGTGGCAGGCAGAGGCAGAGGGAGAAGCAGGCTCCCTGTCAAGCAAGGAGCCCGATGTGGGACTCAATCCCAGGATGCTAGGATCATGACCTGAGCCGAAGGCAGCTGCTTAACCAACTGAGCCACCCAGGCGTCCCCAGATGTATGTTTTAAAAGTCTGTTGAAGAACACTAGATGAAGTCCTGTTTGTTTTCTTTTATAACTTTTATTTTTGTGTCATATTTAAGAAATCTTTGCCAAACCCACCATCACCAAAATCTTCTCAGATTTTTGCTAGCAGAAGTTTCACAGTTTTAACTCTATATTTGGGTATGTAGTCTATTTTGAAGTGGTACTTGTATACAGATTTGTAAGGGTGAGGTAAGCTGGTTTTGGGGTTTTGGGTTTTTTCTTTGTTGTTGTTGTTGTTTAACATATGGACATCCTGTTATTCTGGCATCATTTATTGGAAAGATGATTCTTTCTTTATTGAATTGCCTTGGCATCTCGGTGAAAATCAGTGGACTGTGTATTTGATGCTGTTTCTGGACTCTTGTCTTGTTCCGTCAATCTGTTTTGTCTTTACACTGGTACTATACTGTCTTAGTGTTGTTTTTTAAGGTCTTGAAATCAGGGAGTATAAGACTACTAATATTGTTCATTTTCAAAGTCACTTCGGCTATTCTGCTAGATCCTTTCTATCTGCATGTAAGTTTTAGAATCACCCTGTCAATTTTAAAAAATTTTTAAAGGATCTTTATTTGTCAGAGAGAGGTAGGCAGAGGGAGAAGCAGGTTTCCCACTGAGCAAGGAGCCCAATGCAGGACCCAGTCCCAGGACCCTGCTATCATGACCTGAGCTGAAGGCACATGCTTCAGTGACTGACCACTGAGGCATCCCCACCTTGTCAGTTTCTACAAAAAAGCCTGCCGGGCTTTTTATTGGAATTCATTGAATTTGTAGAAAACTGACATCTTAACCAGATTAGTTCAGTGTTCAAATCCCTGAAAATGATGTCTCCTCTTTAGGTCTCCTCTTTCATTAGGTTTTCTCTCAGCAATGTTTTGTGTGTTTTAATGTACCAATTGTACATATCTTGTGTCAAATTCATCACAAAGTGTTTCACATTTTTGATGCTGTACAAATATTTCTACTTTAAAGATTTCAATTTCTGGTTTTTAGCTGATTTTTACAAATAGTTATTTTTGTATGTCTTGTACTGCATGTTTGCTAAACTTACCTATTCTAGTAGCTTTCTGAGGATTTTGCAGTTTTTTCCATAGATGACCTTATCTGTGAATTAAGACAGTTTTACTTTTCCAATTTGGATGCTTTTTATTTTTCTTCTTGCCTACTACATGGTTTAACTCTTCAGAGCACTGTTGAATAAAAGTAGTAAAGAGTTGACTACTTGCATTGTTCTTAGGTTTTAATGGAGTAAAGCATTCAGTCTTTTTTTTTTTTTTAAGATTTTTATTTATTTATTTGACAGAGATCACAAGTAGGCAGAGAGGCAGGCAGAGAGAGAGGAAGGGAAACAGGCTCCCTGCTGAGCAGGACCCTGGGATCATGACCTGAGTGGAAGGAGAGGCTTTAACCCACTGAGCCACCCAGGCGCCCCAACATTCAGTCTTTTATCATTAAGTATGGTATTAGTTGTAGTTTTTGGTAGGTTGAGGAAGTTCTCTTCTAGTTTGCTAAGAGTTTTAAATTAAGGAATAGATGTTGGATTTGTCGAGTACATTTCCCTGTTCTGCATCTCCTGCATCTTTTAAGATAGTCATACAGTTTTTCATATTTAATGCTGAATTACATTGGTTGATTTTTGGAATTCTAAACCAGCCTTTCACTCCTGGGAAAAATCCCACTCTGTATTCTCTTGGCAGTAATCTGAGTTAGATTATTTTCTTTTTAAAGAGTATTTGCATCTGGGATGTCTGGGTGACTCAGTCTGTTAAGTGTCTGCCTTCAGCTCAGGTCATGATCCCAGTGTCTTGGGATGGATTTCTGCGTCAGGGAGCCTGCTTCTCCAGCTCTCTTCAGTGCTTGTGCTCTCTCCTTACCTCTGTCTCTGTCTCTCAGATTGGTCTAGCTTTCTTGCAATGTAGCTGGTTTTGTATTTAGACTGATGTGACTATCCTAGAATAAGGTGGGAACGCATCATTTTTCTTCTCATTTTACAGGAAGAGTTTGTATAGAATTGGTATTATTTCTTCTTAAGCGTTTGTTAGATTTCACCAGTGAAGCCATCTGGGCCTGGAGTTTCCCTTAATGGAGGTTTTAACTACAAATTAAATTTCTGTAAGTGTATAGGAATATTTAGATTATTTGTTTCCTCTTGAATGAGTTTTGGCAGTTTGTGCCTTTCAAGAAATGTAGCAATTTGCCCATTTTACTGAAGTAAAGGTGTTGATTCCCATATCATTCTTTTTAATACCTGTAGCTGTCTTGTACATTTATTTTAATACCTGTAGCATTTATTGAGATGTCCCCTTTCTTATTCCTTATTGATGATTTGTGTCTTTCTGATTTTATTTATCTCAACAAGATTTTGATTTTTTTGTTTGTTTGTTTATCTTGTTTTCCTTTGATTTCACATCTGGTCTTTATTTTGCTTATTTTGAGTGTCATTTGCTCTTCTGTTCCTAGTTTCCTAAAGTATTAGTGTGGTCATTGATTAGAGGACTTTTTAAAATTTTTCCATGTATAGGCATTTGATGCTATAAATTAACCTCTCAAGTACTACTTTAGTTACAATCCATAAAATTTGATAATGTATTTCATTTTCATGTGGCTCAAAGTATTTTCTGATTGTCCCTTTCTCTTTTGGCTGATGGTTTATTTTGAATAGTTGCTTCATTTCCAAATATGTGAGGATTTTCCAGTTATCCTGCTGTTTTTTACTTCTAAATTAATTCTTCTGCTTATTAGATGGATTTAACATCTAGAATTATGTCTTGAGGAATTGAGCCCTTTGTCATTATAAAATCACCTTTATCATGTAATTTTTTTGCTCTGATACTACTTTGTCGTGTATTAAGTAAATTGAATAAATGAATAGGGTTAGTATAATGTACCTTTTTCCGTATTTGTGTCTTTATATTTAACATGGATTTCTTATATGCAGATATAATTGGGTTTCTTTTTTGTAAATATTATAATCTTTGCCCTTTTAAAAAGACCATTTTCAGTTATTATGATTATTGATATGATTCGTTTTAAATCTGTCTTGCTATTTGGTTTCTGTTTTTCCCACCCATCCTCTTTCCTCTTTTCTTCTGTTGTCTTTGGCTTAGTTGAGTTTGTTTGTTTTTTTAATCCAGTTTATATCCTTTCTTCTTAGCTATAACTCTCTGGTTTTAGTTGTTCGTTTAGTTTATGTCTTTAGTATATATCTAAGATTATCTTCAAGAGATATACTTCTTTACGTATCAGTTGACCATTGAACAACTTGGGGATTAGGGGTGCCAGCCCCATATATAGTGGAAATCCAAATATAACTTAGGAGTCCCCCAGAACTTAAGTACTTACAGTCTACTGTTTACAGGAAGACTTACCAATAACATAAGCAGTCAGTTAACATATCATGTATGCTGTATATATTATATAGTGTATAATGTGGTGAACTAAGTTAGAGAAAAGAAAATACTTAATAGATCATAAGGAAGAGAAAATACATTTACAGTATTTTTTGTACCATGTATTTTTTGAAAAGAAATCCCCTTGTAATTGGACCCACGCAGTTCAAACCGTGTTGTTCAAGGGTCATCTGTAGTATAAGAGTGGAAGTATGCTGTCACTTTCCTGTACCTAGCCTTTCTGCTGTTAGTTCTGTTGTAATCTTCCCTAAGAGAATTATTATATAGTCACTTATCTTTTAAAGAGATTGTGAAATATAATAGAAGAAATCTTTTGTATTTTTCCACATACCTACCATTTCTGGTGTTCTTCATTCCTTTGTGTAGAGCCAGATTTCCATGTGGTAATGTTTTCCTTCTGCCTAAAGGACTTCCTGTAACATTCTTATAGTTTGGGTCTGCCAATGATTGTTTCTTTTGTTTTTTATTTCTCAGTTTTTATTTTGCTTTTCTTCTGATAACAGCTTTTTGAGGCTACAACACATATATAATACAGTTCATCTATTTAAAGTGTGCAGTTCATTGGTCTTTAGTATATTCGCAGAATTATGAACTGTGGCCTCATTTCATCACCCCCAAAAGGAATCCCTTGCTTTTTAACCTGTCACCCTTCAGGGTGTCCCCACTCCCAGTGCATCCAGCCATCCCCAGTCCTAGGGAACCACTAATAAACTCTCTCTCTAAAGATTTGGGGTTCTAGGTATTCTGTATAAATGGAATCAGATGACATGTGGTCTCTTGTGACTGGGTCCTTTCCTACTATAATGTTTCTAAGGCTCACCTTGAAAACATGTATGCTGTAGCATATATCACTACCTACTCCTGTTAATAGCCAAATAATATTCCCTTGTATAGATAAACCACCTTTTGGCTTCTAATGAATAATGTTGCCATGAACATTAGTGTACACATTTTTGTATGGATACATGTTTTAATTTCTCTGGGATATAGACTTAGAATTGGAATTGCTAGGACAAATGGTAACTCTTTAACCTGTTTTCCAAAGTGGCTGCACCATTTTATATTACCAATGGTGTTATGAGGCTTCCAGTTTCTGTCCTTGTTTTGAAAGATGTTTTCAGTGGGTATAGAATTCTGGGTTCAGTTTATTTCTTTCAGTACCTTAAAGGTGGTGTTCCATTGTTTTCTGGGTTTCATTATTTCAGATGAGTGATCTGCTGCCATCCCCCACCTCCTTTTTTCTTTACAAGGTGTGTCTTAGTTGCTTTTAAGATTTCTCTTTATCACTGGCTTTTAGCAGTTTGTGATGGCCCTTGATGTTGTTTTCTACATGTTTCTTGTGCGTAGGGTTTGTTGAGCAGCACTGTGCTTTCTACTTAAAGCCTGTAGGCTATTGGGAAATAAATAATGAACATTTTTATAAAATGAGCTAATGTTAAATCCACATTCATAATGACTGTAGTTATATCTGGCCAAGAAGAGCTAGAATTCTTTGAATTGCCCTGGGCTCCTGTTTTTCCTCCATGGAAAAATTTCTTTAGAATGGACCTTAAAGATGATTTTATCCAGTCATTACATCCAGGATTCTTTGAATTGCCCTGGGCTCCTGTTTTTCCTCCATGGAAAAATTTCTTTAGAATGGACCTTGAAAATGATTTTATCCAGTCATTACATCCAGGAAAACTAGAATCCAATGAGCTTAAATGACTGGCCCCAAGTCATGAAACAGGTTAGTGGTAGTAGAACGTGGACTAGACTTCTGGACTAGTTTTGTCCTCTTCTGCCAAGTTGTATCACCTTTCTGACAGACCAAGCATCTTGGTCTGACAGACCAAGATGATAAGAGGCATTCCTCTGTACTCTGCAGTATGAGTGCTATTATGCCTTAGATTTTACGGTTTCTTTACATTGAAGATTCAGAACTGTGGTAGGCACATGTGTATTTCATAATGAAATAAGAACTGTTTCTTCTCAATTTCCAGCTGTCATTTTTCTCTGTATAAAGCACTTATGTGAAATACTCTCTGTTACAGTCTGAACTATCTTAGACTTCCAGTACCTGGGTGTCATAGGAAGTCCTGTGATTTGGTTTGCGTGACAGGGAAATTTGATATGAGGGGATTCAGGGTGTGAATTAGCTTTCTCTTGATTTGTCTGCCCACCTAATTTCTCCCAGTGGGGGTATGTATGAATGTGGGTGGTGATTTTTTGTTGTTATTGTTGTTACCATCACACGCATAACACTCCCTAAGATTTCCTTTGTTTTAGATTCCTTTCATTTGATTATTCTTCTTGGTTGATTTTCTTCATATGAGGTGGAATGCGTTACATGCTTTTTATTCTTTTTGAAGTTTATGTGATTAGCTCTACAGTACTATGCATTGGAAATACTAGGTTGTCTAGTCATATGGAACATTTGGTTGTCTTTGGAGTTGAGGTTTGATCAGTATGGTTATGTGAGGCTTTCAGAAGTACATTTAGAAGTACATGATGAGAGGAGTTGTGAGGGAAGTTTGAATTGAGTTTGGAAAACTGAAATGTTAAAATATTTTAAAATACTTATGAAAATTATGATTTTTTTTTAAGGTCAGGTGTACTAAGGTATTCATATACAGTAAGATTAATCCTTCTTGGTGTACAGGTCTGTGAATTTTTATGAACTTATTAATAACCCTGTAATTACAGTCAAGAATAATATTTGCATCATCCCCAAGAGTACCACTTTGTTTTTTGTCATCAGCAGTGTAGAAATCCCTGTCTGTGCATCGTCGGTATTTGACATTGCTGGTTCTTTGTCTATTTGTAATACCAGTATAGTAGATTTTAGTGGTCTATCATTGTAGTCTTAATTTGCATTGCCTTAGTGACTAATGAAAAGTCTCTTTTCATGTGTTTTGTTTAAAATTTTATTTATTTGACAGAGATCACAAGTAGGCACAGAGGCAGGCAGAGACAGAGAGGGGGCAGCAGTCTCCCCGCTGAGTGGAGAGCCCAATGTGGGGCTCGATCCCAGGACCCTGGGATCATGACCTGAGCCAAAGGCAGAGGCTTTAACCCACTGAGCCACCCAGGTGCCCCATCTTTTCATGTGTTTTTATGTAAGTCACCCATATATCTCTGGGGAAATGACTTCAGATTTTTTTTTTGCCCATTGCGTTTATTACTCAGCTTTCATGTAAGTTTTCATATATTCCAAATAACAATTTATTAGATACGTATTTTGCATATTTTTTTCTCCTAGTCATTGGCTTTTCATTTTCTTAATGGTGTCTTTCAGTGGGAGAGGGAATTTGAGGAAGGTGGTCAAAAGGCACAAATGCCAAGTTAGAAGATAAATAAGTACTGAGGATGATATGTACAGCATCATGACCATAATTTTGTTGTATGGCGTATAGGAATGTTGTTAAAGGAGTGCATTCTGAGAGTTCTTACCACAAGGAGAACTTACTTCCTTTTTATTGTATTTATATGAGTGATGGCTGTTCCAAACTTTGGGTAATCGTTTTATGATATATATAAATCAAACCTTCATGCTGTACACCTTAAACTTATATAGTGGTATGTGTCAATTATTTCTCAAAACTGGGGAAATGCTGTTTTTCAGAGAATGGAAATTTTTAATTTTTTGAAACTCAATAAATGTATTTTTTTCTTTTGCAACTTATGCTTTTTATGTTTTATCCAAGGATCCTTGCATAGACGGGGGTCCTAAAGATTTTCCTTTTTGTTTTCTCAGAAGTTTTATAATAACGTTGAGGTTTTATAATTAGGTGTTTAATCCACTTTGAGTTAATTCTTATATATGGATGAGAATATGGATTGAGGTTCTTAATTTTTATGTATGGACATCCCAGCTTTTTCTGTACCATTTATTGAAAGACTTTCCTTTCTTTAACGAGTTACATTGATATCTTTGTTCAAAATCAAATGATCATGTGTGTGTGTGTGTATGTATCAGGACTTTGTGTTTTTGCCAATACCACACCGTCTTTAAATACTGTTAGCAGTCATCATAAATCATGAAATCCAGTAACATCAGTCCCTCAGCTTGGTACTACTTTTTCAGAATTTTAAAAAAATATTTATTTTTTTATTTATTTAGAGTATATGAGGTCCTCTTTTTCCATCCTCATTTCAGTGAAGTTTGGTGAGATTTTGACTGGATTGCATTGACTGACTCTAGATAGCACTGTCCAATAGCAATAAGAGCTTCTTCTGATGAGGGTAATGTTTCCCATCTACACTGTCCAGTATGGTAGTGACTGACAACATGTGACTTGACCACTTCAAAAGTGGTTAGTGAAATTGAGGAAACGAATTATAAATTTTATGTGATTTTAATTAAATGCAAATGTAAATAGCCATGTTACTAGTGGCTGCTGTGTTGGGTATCATAACTACAGATCATTTTGAGGAAAATTATTATTATTATTATTTTTTAAAGATTTTATTTATTTATTTGACAGACAGAGATCACAAGTAGGCAGAGAGGCAGGCAGAGAGAGAGGAGGAAGCAGGCTCCCCGCAGAGCAGAGAGCCTGATGTGGGCCTCAATCCCAGGACCCTGGGATCATGACCTGAGCCGAAGGCAGAGGCTTTAACCCACTGAGCCACCCAGGCGCCCGAGGAAAATTATTTTAACATTAATGAGTTTTCTCATTTACAAGCCTGGTGTATCTCTTAACTCAGTTAAGTTTTTGCTTCTCTCATCAGTGTTTTGTATATTGTAGCATACAGATCTTGTACATATTTTGTTACACTTATCCCTGAATAGTTATGGGTTTTTTTTGATGCTATTGTTAAGTTGTACTTTATGTTTTATTGCCAATTGTCGGTTGCTAATATGTCAATAAAATTGTATTTAGTATTTTCATTTTTCAGATATGAGAAACAATTTTGTACTCTTGGTACAAACTCAGTTGTTCATTATGTGTTATCCTTTTTAGGTATTGCTAGATTCAATTTTCTAACGTCTTAAGGAGTTTTGGTTCCATATTCTTGAGAGAGATCTATAGTTCTCTTGTATTGTCTCTATTTTTGGTGTTCTGGTAATGCTGACTTCATAACACTAAGTTGAAGAGTGTTCTTTTTGAAAGGAAGAATTGGTGTAGAATTCTTAAATTTTTGGTAGAAATTCACCAAACGAGTCGTCTTGATTGGGGGTATTCTTTTGGTTTTGTTGTTTTAATTGTTGAAGTCTTTAAGTATAAGTCAGTTTTAAAAAAAATATATATAGGTCTGTTTACATCACCTATTCTTATGTAACCTTTGATAATT
Organism: Taxidea taxus jeffersonii; assembly: GCA_003697995.1. NCBI lineage: Eukaryota > Metazoa > Chordata > Mammalia > Carnivora > Mustelidae > Taxidea > Taxidea taxus. The sequence goes on from ML098991.1 coordinate 31,202, forward strand.
GGAAAAATTCTTTGAGACATCTCATCTAAGCTGTCGCATACACAGATTATAAGTTTCCCTTATCCTTTTTTTTAAACGATTTTTTTTTTTTAAGATTTTCTCTATTTATTTGACAGACAGAGATCACAAGTAGGCAGAGAAGCAGAGAGAGAGAGGAGGAAGCAGGCTGTCCGCAGAGCAGAGAGCCCGATGCGGGACTCGATCCCACGACCCTGGGATCATGACCCAAGCCGAAGGCAGTGGCTTTAACCCACTGAGCCACCCATGCGCCCCTCCCTTATCCTTGTAATATCTCTAAAACTTGTAATGATGTCTCTTCTTGATTCCTGGTAGAATTTGCATCTCCTTTTTACCTTTGACTTAATGTACTTTCTCATTTTAAAACCTTTGAAAAAACATAATCTTTTAAACTAATAGAAAAACACAAAGTAATACTCATCCCCTAAATTTAATAAATGTTAACATTTTTTTCTACATTTGATTTGGATAGTCTTGATTAAAATATTCAAGCAATGAGCATTTTGCAGGAATTGAAACAGTGAGCACCTCTTCTGACTTTTTCTCCCTCAGTGCCTTTCCCAACCACTATTACTGAAGGAGATATATATCATTCCTTTGCATATTTCCCTATTTTTTGGTACATGTTTGTATGAATTCATCATCAGTATAAACCTTTTTTCTTAGTTTGGAAAATCTGTCTAAATGGTGTACTTTACATATCTTTTTGCACCTTGGTGGGTTTTTTTTTGGTTTTTGTTTGTTTGTTTGACTTAGCATTGTGTGAGATATAAACCATGTTGAGACTGGATCTAGCTTACATATTTTTACTGTTACATACTGTTCCCTTGGATAAAATACAGCTTATCTATTCTTAGGTGGATTTTCCTTGTCCTTATTACAAATAGCACTTTTGTGAGCATCTTTGTACACATCTTGTGACAAGTACAAGAGATCTTTAAATGGAATTGCCAGATTATAGGATATGGGACTTTTGAGCATTAAAAATTACAAATTGGTCTCCAAAGTGTTTTTGCTAACAGCAGAATTCCAGTTTTCTTGTAGAATACCTACAGTTGGGGTTATCAGGTTTCAGATCTAGAAAAGAGAGTGGAAAATGGGAGGGTGGTAAATGGTATTTCATTCTTTTAATGTACATTTCCCTTATCCAGAAGTTTAAACCTCTTTTTGTATGTTTGTTAGCTGTTTGAAATCCTTCTCTGTTTGTTAACTGTGTTGAAATGTTAAGAAGGTTTAATCTTCTGGACATTGTTCCCTGAGTTATAATTTGAACTTTGGTGTTCCTTTCTTTTGGTGCCTTTGTAGTCTCTTCTCATGTTTTCTGTCCTTTGTCTTGTTACCTATAATTTAAGGGTGCAAAAGGACCATAGTATGTGCCCATCTTGTTTTTCTTTCTTTTATAAGTGTCAGGTAACGTTACAGTTTTCAAATGGCTCCTTTACTGTTGCTTTTTACTTTGAAATGGAAAGGAAGGCTTCTCCACCTTTACTCTCAGCCCTCCTTTTTCTAGCAGCTGTCCCTTGCATTTGAAGACTTGTTGGGTGCCATCAGTAGGTCACCAGATGGAAAGCAGATAGCTTTGCATGCTTTATGTGGAGTTGAGAGATGAAGATGAAATCAGGCTCTCAAAAGACTGAAGTATAAGCAGTTTATTGTGATAATTCTTTCCACTAACCAGGTATCCTATTGGATGAGAGTTTAAGGTGTCCAGGTGCTAAGAACCTAGGTTGGTGATTTGAACTTACTTGGTAAACTTGGAATTAATAATGAAGGGTATGCTTCTTTGTGTGTCCTACAGTCTTAAAGGCACGGCCCCATCTGTACCATACATTTCCGATTGAAGAGATTGTTCCTGGGTGTTTCGGTTAAAATTTTAAATCCACCTCCAGAGATTGTTTTTATGCAGCTTGATGTAGAAGTTTTAGGTGCTGAATTTCTTTCCTACATTTGTTCTCTGTGTTAAGAATCAGTAGTTAATGATTGATTGTAATCACTTTTCTTTGGTTTGCTGTGCAGGAGAAGGTTTCTACCCCATAAAAAAGAGTAATATAATGCAAGACTTAAAAGGTAATGCAGCCTCAGAATATGTGAGTTGTTGGTATTCTGTGGAGGTAGCAGTGCAAATATACTATGTTGAATTTTTTTTTTAACTTTAAAAAAACTTTATCTTGAAATAATTGTAGATTTATATGCAGTTGTAAGAAATACTAGAAACATCTCACATCTCCTATAACGTTTATCCTGTTTTTCCTGGTGATAATGTCTTGAATGATTGTAGAAAACAGTAACACATCCAGAAAATTGACAATGACACAATCTAGACTTTATATAAATTCTCAAGTTTTACTTAGACCTATCTGTGGCATTGTAAGGTAGAGGAAATGAGAGAGAGAGAGAGTGTGTGTACGCGTATTTAGTTGTAAGTAATGTTACCATACATGTAGTTTGTAATGCCACCATCATAGTAAAGATACAGAGTAAGTCCATCACAAGAATCCCTACAGTCACTTCCTCTGCTCCCTGCCTCTTCCGCAGCCACTGATCGGGTCTCTCTTCAGTGATTTTGTCATTTCAAGAAGGTTCTGTAAATGGAATCATATATATGTTACCCTTTAAGAGTGGATATTTTTTCCCACTTAATTGTAATTTCTTTAAGGTGCATTCAAATTGTGTGTATTAGTAGTTAATCCCTTTTTATTCTTAAGTGGTATTCCATGCTGTGGACGTACTGAAACTATAATATCCACCCATTGAAGGGTATTTAAGTTGTTTTCAGTTTTGGGCTATGATCAGATAAAGCTGCTAGAAACACTTATGTAAAGGTTCTTGTGTGAACACAGGTTTTTCTTTCTTTAGAGTAAATGCCCAAGAGTACAATTACTGAGCAATGCATTGATTGTGTTTTTTTTTCTTGACCATGTAGATAAGAATGAAATATCTGCTGTGTTAGACATTGCTAAACAATACGCCTTAAATGGAAAACTGTCATCTTAAGTTCCTTTTAATTCTAGTACAACTGGTGTTTGAAAATATAATCTTTTGCCTTTGGTAAATGTGAGAATATTTTGAAATTAAATTAGCTTCTATTAAAATTTTTGGAGGGTTGGGTTTTCACTTATAACAGCTTTTTTTTTTGATATTATAATACACAATTCACCTGTCAAACAATTTAGCGAGTTTATACAGTTGTACAGTCATCGCCATAGTCCGGTTTTGGAACACTTATATCACCTCAGAAATTTCCCTGTGCCTTTTTGCAGTCAGTTGGTACTCTCCAGGCAACCACTGATACCTGTTAGTCTCTGTAGAAATACTGTGTCAATGGAATAATTCTGTATAGAGTCTTTTATATCTGGCTTCTTTCACTTAGCATAGTGTTTTGAGGTTTGTCCATCTCATAGCTGGGTAATATTTCATTGCGTGGATACACTGCATTTTCTTTATTCATCCGTTAATGGATTAGGATTGTTTCTAATCTGTGGCTGTTATGAATAGTGCTACTATTAAAAAAGAATAGTACTACTATAAACATTTGCACAGACATGGGTTTCTCTTGAGTAGATAATCTAGGTAGACTGTTGACTTTTATGATAATTTCATGTTTAACCTTTGAAGAAGCTGTTGGACTGTTTTCCAAAGTGGTTGTACTGTTTTATATATAACATATGAAGATTCTAGTTTCTCCATGTCCTCACCAACACTTCTGATTATAGCCTTTTTAGTGGATATGTTGTGGAATCTCATTGTGGTTTAATTTGCATTTTTCAGATGACTAAGGATATTGAGCATCTTAGGCTTATTAGCCAATTGTATATGTTTTTTGGTCAAATTCAGATATTTTGCCCACTTTTTAAAATTGGGTTGTCTGTCTGTCTGGAGTTGGTAAGAGTTCTACATTCTGGATATATTATGTCCTTTAGTAAGTATATATACCTTTTCATTTTTCTTACCTGTGTCTTTTGAAGGGCAAAAGTTTTTAATTTTGATGAAGTCTGCTTATATTTTTTTGTCTTGTAGAAGTACATTTTTTAAGAAGACAGTTTTACCAGTGAAAGAATGATATATGTACATTAGGTGCTTTTATTACTGTTGGTAAAATGATACTGGGTTACTGCCTTCTTTTCTTATTTCTTAGTTTGCTTAACCAACAGTAAAAAACAGCTTAGAGTATTTATATTTTTTGCCCCAGAACCTTCTGAAATGTAGTATAAATCTTGTGTGAATAGTTTTGTTTTCATCAATCGTTTACAGTGAAAAAGCAGTAAATACTTTCACCCTGTGCCTGTTCAGGATATTTTCTTGAAGTACAAGTATGAGCTTGATGGACAATATATACACACCCTGAAACGAATGCCAAATGCTCTCCAGTTATTATTAGAAATTCAGTCTGGTGGGGAACCAGTGTCTCCATTTGAACTCCGTTGTCTCTTCTCACTCTGTTTGGAACTCATAGCAGAAGAAATAGAAAGGGTCTTCTATTTCTCCTTTTGAGGCTTTTTAATACAGACTTTATTGTTGCAGCAAGCTTTTTAAAAATTGCCATCTGGAAATACATTGCTGCAGTGTAATTCTGATTTGAGAGATGTTACTTTTTTGTTGGTCTTTTTTCCTCCCTTCATACCTGTACGTTTCAGTTTCATGTTAGTTTGCCATCATCTGTTTACTAGCAAAATTATCAAATACAAGGCAAATTTTGAATAAATATTATTAAAGAAAATCTGATAAGGGAAGGAATGCAAACTATATGCCTAATTATGGTGTTAGGATTGGAGTTCTTACCCACTCATTATCTCATATGCAAAAGTCAGTACAGCGATGACAAATAAAAGTAAACTTCTCAGGTACATACCGGGTTAGAGATGCTTGAATACTTCATCGGTATACTTAGCACTGCCTTGTATCAGCCGTCTTTTATGATCTTCTCTGTACAGAACAGTCCTGCTTTGGGCATTGTATAAGTATGCACAGGCTCACACCATTTAAGCAACTCTGAGAATGAACTTGAAACTGGAGGGGTCCAAGTTCGCCTCTCAGGACATGATGGTATGGACTGAGGAGTGCGCACTTCCAACTTCATGGGCAGATTTTTGCTTGCAAAAGTTGTATTTTTCTTGTTGCTAGAAAGTAAAACAGCATATTTAAAGTTAATGAAAAGATGAGGGGAGTTTGGCAGGAATTTAGTTGCTTCACTGAAAAGCTTAAATGAGAAATCTGTGAGGGAGAAAGTGTGTGGCATTTGGAGTGTTGGTGGAGTAACATGTTAAGGTGGTGCGCAGGATCATTCCCATCAGAGAATTAGCTGTGCCTTTTTGGCAGGTGTCTCCTGTGCTGTACATGGTACACAGTTGTGTGGGGGTTCATCTTGTGGATACGGAGTGTCTGCTTCTGCAGACATGTAAGTTAACAGGCTTTTCCCCCAAAGTAATTGATGCACAGAAGTGAAAATATGGGAAAGTGTTTTAATAAACTTGCTATACTCTTTTAAACATCTACTATCTTGGAGTTTGCCAGAAACAAATTTCAGGTGACAGTTTTCAAGCCTTTTGTGGTGATGGGTCCTATTGTGTTAACCCCAAGCTTTCAGTTAGGCTGCAGCTAGCAAAGCGACGCCTAGCTGTGTAGGAAAAATCTGATTCTGTCCTCTTGCCACCCATAGCCTAGGAAACTGAGTAGGAAGGGCTCACTCCCAGCTGATGTAGATGCTTTCAATTACAAACCAGGAAGCGTGTTTGCAGACTGTTGAAGAAAGGTAGACTGTTGAAGAAAGGTCGGTAGTGAACAAGCAGGTAACCAAAGTTAACCTTGATTTAATTTTTTCCCCCCAACGCTGTATTTTTGCTTGTTGGCTGCATTTTCACTGTGTGAGTTAATTAGGTTTTTCTTCACAGTATTTAGTTGGAGTTGATGATGGATTTTGGTTTTCTGTTTTTGAAGAATATTTTCTGGTAACAGTTGTTTGTCGGTGTTTTTGGGAATACAGAGGGGAAGGTGTTTTGGGGGAAGAAATTTGCTTTGACCAGTATACTTGCTCTGTTCTCTAGGCTGCTCTACTACTTTTAAGGATAAATGTGCTATAAAAGGTAAATTTGCTAAAAATAATGGAATCCCTTTTGGTGGTACAAAAAAAAAGTGTTTCTTGTTTCATATTCACATGATTAGTATGGCTGCACAAGGACTGATTGGAATCGCTCTTAGTCTTCTGACATAGTTAAGAGTGAACCAGCCTCATTTTTTACCTCCCTATAGATCTTGGCCTTGAAAGTTGCCAGGTGTGTATGTGGTCCTGGTCACTTATGAAATGGTTTCAGGGTACATGGTGGGGGGGTCCTCTTTTAACATTATTTTCTAGAGATAAATAGGAAGAGAGTTTGTCATCAGATTTACAAATTGGCTAATTATCCCTAATTTTTGCTATTCTAAAATTTGTCATGTATGCTAGAGTTGATTACTTTTTTTCCTTACATGTAAGATATACTTGGGTTTGTGTTCTGAGCTGAGTATAGATAGCTTACAATAGTTTACAATATACTTCAAAGTTTCTGAATATATCACAGCAACCATGAGGTTGGTGAACAACCACTATTAAATGGAACATGAAAATACTTTGGCTTGAGTCAAGTAAATTCAGACTTTGATTATTCATCCTGGTAGAGCAAGGGTTAAATGGGACACACTACCGTTGAACTTGTGTATCTTCTTACAGAAACCTTAATGATCTAATTTTTAATTACTACAAAACTGTTATCTGTAAGTTAGGTGTCCTTAACACATTAGAAGATACTTTTCCTGGTAGTAATCGGTTTCTCAGTGATTAGAACAATGTATGTCAGTAATAGGGTAAACACGTTTGAAAGTATTTTTAGGCTAAAAAGCTGATGCTGAAATACAACCAGTTAAGCTTAGTTATTATAATGTGTGTTCAAGTGAATATAAATACTGAGTTTGTGAAGCATTGTAAAATGATGCTTTTTGTTCCCCATGATTGCTGTTGCTACTTATTACTCCATTATGAAGTCTCATTTTTGAAGTGAGGTATGTTGCTTGAAAAGAGGACAGGTAATGAAATGGAGAGTGCCTTGAAAGGCTGGAGTTCAGTGTGAGGCCTCTGCCTGAGCACACCCTGTGACCCTGGCCAAGTCACACACCTTCTCCACCTTTTGTTTTCTAATCTGTAAAATGAAAGGCTTCTACTTATTAGAGCTCAGCAGTGCTTTGCAGCTCTAAGTCCTCCAATTTACAGTTTGTATTCTTTCTCTTCTTCTTCTTCTTCTTTTTTTTTTAACAAAGCTTTGTTTTAAATAAACACATCATCTGAAAGGCTTAACAATTGCCTTATTTGCAAGTATCTTAACCTGCGGAAAATAGTGTACCTTACTGCTTTTTTCCCATCTCCCCTCTGAGAGAAACACAACAGCAGTGGAAATTCCTTACCGTTTAGTAGTAGCTTTCAGATAAGAGAATAAACCTCAGGTTGAGTTATGTATCCGTTCTGTGTTCAGTACTGAGATAAGTGTAAACACAGCGTTCTTTATCCCAACAGCCTTTTTATTAGTCCATTCTGAAGAGAACTGGCTGCACTGTTCGAGACTTCCACAGGGTAGTGCATTACCTTCTCTCTGCATTCAGAATCATACTGGTTCTGTATGCCCTTGAGATAATTGAGGAAATGATCACTGGTCATTTTTTTGAGTTGGGTGGTTAGGCTGAGACTGGCTATGGCACTAGAAGAATACACCACGAGTAGACTCCGTTCTCGTGTGACTTTACCCCTGCAAACCGAAATCGGCAGCAGTGATGGTCTTTGTACTGGAGACATAACCACCAGCCATATGCTTTTAGTTTTCCAGTAACCCGAGTACTTAGTGAGCACCTGCTGTCCAAATGATTTGGGACTTTCCCACACTTACTTGTCTCTGTCCCCTTATGTAGATTTTTTTTTTTTCCTTCCTAGGGATGTTTCCTTTGTTCACTTGTTTCATTGAAGACTCATCATTTCCTTCACTCATCTCCCAGGGCAAACTTGCTGTTCCCGCTTTTTTGTGCCACAATACCTAGCATCCTCACCATCATCTTTCCCATTTAAAAGTAACATTTTACCGAATTGTCTGGCCACCCCTGCCCCTATCCATCCCCAGAAGACAGGTACTGTTTGACTTGTCAATACCTAATGTGTGTTGGTTGACTTTTGAATGAAGCATTACACTCTCTGGCTCTGGGTAATGGTAGGCATTTACAGGAAGGTTTTGCAGCAGAAATAGCAGCAGCGTGTCTGGGCACCAAACAGCAGAACACCTTAGTCTACATGGAGATAGAAATGTAGTCTTTGCTTCTGTAATACCACACTCAAACCACTCGAACCCAGAACTGCTGCTACTGCCTGACAGGACCACAAGAATATTAAACCATGTCCTGAGTGATGTAAAACCGTAATGCATCAAACATAGGCGTGTAGTTAGTGGTGGAGAATAAGCCAGCAAGGTCTTTGAAAAGTACATCAGTAGAGCTTCAGAGGAGGGGTATACACAGAAGACTTAAATAAGGTTACTTGCTTTGTCACTAGCTAGGTCTTACAAGGTCCATACCGTTGCTGAACCTATTGTAGTTTTCTCATTTGTGAGGATTACTTGAACATATGAATAACTGTGTTGAAAGTGAGGAAGGAACACAGTACAAGTGTGATGATGTGTAAGCGAAACTGAGAATTCTAGATTTGAATTATGGAGAGGTTTCCAGCTATCAGTTCCTTTGTCAGTCAGAGGGGCTAATAATGCATAGGGTCTTGCATATAGTGGATATTCAGTAAATATTTGTCAAGTCAATGAAAGAAGTGATTCTCAAGATACAATTAAAAAGAATGACACCATGGGTTGAATTGGGCAGCAGAAAGAGTAGTCTGGGAAGAGGTTATCTCCGGAGAATGACTCAAAGTGCCAGTGCTACTGAGGAGTGGGTCAGAGGGGGTAACAGCTTAGATTTAGCCCCGTGGAGCACATGGGAACTCAGGCTCATGCTTTGGAGTGAGGGAGTGGTATAATCAGTGAGAGTGAAAGAATGAACTTTGAGACTCCGTGAGAAACAAGAGAAAGGAGTATACCAGAGGTGAGCAGGTGTGTACTGAAAAGCTCGGGTGAACTGTAGTTTGATCTACAGCTGGAGGTGGGATAATAATTCCTTAATGAGTGACCAGTGAATCTCCAGTAAGTTTCCCAGGCCTGGTACAAGGCATTTTTAGGTGACTCTTAACCTTTACAGCAGCCGTGAAGATGTCTGGCATCACTGTCATTTTAAAGAGGAGGCTAGCCATAACCCATCCAGAGCACATCTAGAGTCAGTATGATACACTGACTTGAGTTGCAGAGGAAGGAGTTAGACTGAGGAGAAAGGTAGGGAGTTGGAAGGTAGTTGTGTTGTTGTGAAGGATCACCCTTGACTATGGACCCATCTCTTCAGGCTTTGCCTTTCCAAATTTGGTGGAGAACTAAGGTGAAGCTGGTTTTGATTCTTTGGAAACTTACTTGTTTTTGTTCAGATTATTCAGCATTTAGTACCTCAGTAAGTCAGACCTTTAAGTTCTCTTATATTGAGCATCAGTCTTACTATGAGGAAGGATCCTTAACCACTTTGAAAATGCGTAATAACAGTTTTTAAAAGGTCATCTGTTATAATGTGTAATATGTTAAAAATTATGAATTTGGGGAGAAAAATAACAACTACATACTTTTGAAAGTAAAGCTAAGATCTCTGTCCATTAATAAACTTCCCACTTCGAGTAACTTAGCTATCTATCTACCTTAACCACCCAAAGAAGAAATGAGAATGCAGTTTTTACCATTCAGGTACTTGGCTGAGCACATTGTATCAGTTGTTTTATATTTCAAAGCCCCCTTTCTTGAACAGATTACATTTTTTTAATCTCAGGTCTGCATACTTCTTTCCCTTATATAGATGGTATATATAGATTTATACACAGCAATCTACTTCATTTGTTTTTTTTGTTCAAGGTTTCTTTTTAATTGCATTTATTTCTGAAATGTCTCTTCTCAGCTTGTCCCCCTCCTCCCTTTAGTAACCTCAGAGATTTGAGTCACATAGATTCCTCTTAAAAATTAGGATGTGTTCAGCTATTCTGTATGAAGTCCTAAGGATTTATTGCAGCAACTTGCTGTTACTCCTTTGCCTGTGTATTCACTGGTTCACTGAATGAACTATTACCTTGCACCAGATATTTTTGTTTTTTTAAAAACTTTGTATGCACTGAATATCTTCCATTGTCTGTAGGTTTAGACCATAATCTCCAAAAGGGAATCAAAATATCTTTCTTTTATTGGCATTGAGCTTGGTCCAGTGTAAACAGGCTCACTACTTTAAAAACAGTTTTATTAAGGAGTGGTTTAATGTTTTGTGTGTTTTCATCTACAGTTGGAAGAAATACTAAATGTAGAGGAAATGGTTTGGGAGTATTAAATTGCTGAGTTTATAGAAATAATTTTTAAATACCATATGAACAGAGATATATTTGAAAATGCTGCCTGATGCATGATAAAGTAATTTTGCATTGCTTCTGCCAGTCCAAGATTTGTATTGAATGAATATTTTAAATACAAAGACATACCATTGCCTTAATGGTGACAGTGGGATAGAATGTATTTCCAAGAATGCAGCCATTGTTAAAAGACTGACTTACAGGGCGCCTGGGTGGCTCAGTGGATTAAGCTGCTGCCTTCCGCTCTGGTCAGGATCTCAGGGTCCTGGGATCGAGCCCCACGTCGGGCTCTCTGCTCTGCGGGGAGCCTGCTTCCTCCTCTCTCTCTGCCTGCCTCTCTGCCTACTTGTGATCTCTGTCTGTCAAATAAATAAATAAAATCTTTAAAAAAAAAAAAAAGACTGACTTATGGTGGATGGTGTTTTTCAGTCAGGCTTCTTTTTCAGAGTGTAATTATGTTTGGGTAGGGAAATAAAAATCTGATTGAAATGTGTTTTAAATTATGTTATCAAAAGGTAACATGGAATGTTCTTGTTCTGAATTCAAAGAAAAAAAAACATTTCATGTATGTTTGAAATTTAGAAGTTTGGAGGTGGGAGGCATTTGCTGAGCAGACACTGTTTATTTCATTCATACACTCAAGATTCTCCTTAAGATACTGTTAGGCTGACAGTTCCACATGTGCTACCATAGTTCAGATGCTTTGACAAGTGTTCAAGTGTTCAGCTAACAGGAAGCAAAGGCATTAAGAAGTCAGCTCTATATACTCCGGTCAGTGGAACAGGAGGGAGATTTTGCGCATTAAGTGGGATGGGTAATGAAAGGCACGTCTGCCATTGATGTGAGACTCCTTAAATGAAAAATGGCCTCAAATAATGGTGCCAGGATGGTGTGATTTACAGTTGGCCCAGGTTCATCTTAGAACAGAAAGTTCTTGGAGAGAGCTAATTTTTCTCATTGTGTCATTTGTAATTGTTCTTAGAATGGGTTTAGTTTTAAAACAGAGAAGGTGAAATTGGATTGTATCTTTTGAGATAAATTTCATCAAACAAATCCTGATTTTTTAAAATGGGTAAGACTGCCTACATAATTTAAAATCTCCTTTCTGCTTTGTACCTCGGCCTGATACTGAAGAACATGGCATGCACAGATAATCTAAAGGAGCCAGTGAATTCTGAAATTGTTCATAACATGCATTTAATTTTGAATTATTTTAAATATTAGCTTTGTATATAAGCAGCATTAGGGGTAGAATCCTATTATTGCAGGTAGCCTTGATTACCAGTTTTCTTTTATTATAAAACAAAAGCTATAGCCAAAATCTCTCCTTAAATTTGGGCAATTTTAATAGCTTAAGAGTCAACCTACATTTGACTTGTATTTGGGTTCTCATAACTGATATATCCCTGCAACCTCAGGAGCAATTTTGAATGCACTCCTCTCCTCCCAATTTCTTGGGACCCTGCCCTCTGTAATTTCCTTTCAGTTTCTCAAAGCCTTTTGCCTGGGAAGCAAGCAAACATGAATCAATTGGTTACCCTTTCCCAGTTCATTCTCTCTTTTTTGCTTATGATGGGGCACATTGCTTGTCTTGGGCAGAATTTACTCATCTTCTCATTTTGTCTCCCACCTTAGGAATTTTACCCTGTTGCACAAATGAGAATTTTTGACTAGAGTATTCAAGACTGAACTGGGTTATTTCAGGGTGGTTTTTAAATTCCAATTCAATACCTCCACTCCCTTTGCTTTTTATAGCAACTTGCTTGTTCGAAAGGATATAAAAAGAATGAATGTGGTTCCTTGGATATAGCTACACAGATGTGTTTGCGAACACCAGCAGTTGTGTTAAACCTAGGAGGAATAGGGGAAGGGCATGTCTCAAAAGGAGCAGCTAGGAGAAACAAAAGCCATCTCTGACAAGTTTGTCAGGGGAACTATCCCTAAGACAAATGATTCTCTATACAGACTTCACATTAGAGTCTCCTGGGAGCTATTTAAAATACTTCTGCTCAATAAAATATTTAGGAATAAATTTTAATCCAGGAGGTGAAAAACCTCATACTCCCTAAACTGTAAGACACTGAGGTTGTAGACAGTATAAACAAACATATGGAGAAGTATACCATGCTTATGGATTAGAAGACTTAGTATTGTCAGAATATCCATATTACTCAAAGCAGTCTACAGATTCAGCGCAATCAGTATCAAAATACCAATAGCATTTTTGTCACAGACCTATAAACAATTCCAGAATTTGTATGGAAGTACAAAAGACCCAGACTAGCCAAAGTATTTTTGAGTAAGAAAAAAACTAGAGGTATCACAATCCCAGATAGGAAGAAATAGTACAGAGGTATGGTACTGGCACAAAAATAGGCACAGGCCAATGGAACAGAATAGAGAACCCCAAAATAAGCCCATTCCTTTATGTATGGTCATTTAATCTGTGACAGAGGAGGCAAGGATATATGGTTGGGGAAAGATGGTGTCTTAGAATGAAACGGGACCACTTTCATAAACCATACACAAAATAAACTCAAAATGGAGTTTTGACCCAAATGTGAGACCTGAATCCATAAATTCCTAAAAGAAAACATTGGTGGTAATCTCCTAGACATTGGCCACACCAACATTTTTCTATATATTGTCACCTCAAGCAAGAGATGCAAAAGCGAAAATAAATTATTGGGACTAACCAAAATAAACAGCTTCTGTACAGCAGAGGAAACAACAACAAAATTAAACAACAAAATTAAAAAGGCAACCTAGTGAATAGAAGATATTTACAAGTGACATATCTAATATCCAAAATATGTAGACTCATCACCAAAAAACATTTCAATTTAAAAATGAACAGAGGACCGGAATAGACATTTTTCCAAAGATGACGCACAGATGGCTGGTAGGCATATAAAAAGATGTTCCAACATCACTAATCAGAGAAATGCAGATCAGAACCACAATGAGATATCACTTTATCTCTCTGGATGGCTAAAATCAAAGACAAGAAATAACAGGTGTTGGCAAGGGTGTGGAGAAAAGGGAATCCTCATGCATTATTGGGGAGATTGTAAATTGGTGCAGCCACTGTGGGAAGCAGTATGGATGTTCCTCAAAAATAAAAAAATAGAAATACCATAGGATCCAGTAACTTTACACAGTATTTACTCAAGGAAACAACAACAACAACAAAAACCCACGAATTCAAAAGGATAAATGCATCCCTATGTTTACTGCAGCATTATTTACAATAGCCAAGATACAAAAGTCAGTCAAGTGTCCATCAGTAGATGAATAAAGAAAATGTGGTATATTGCCAGTGGAATATTACTCAGCCATAAAAAAGAGTGAGATAGTACCATTTGTGACAACATAGATGTGTAGGCATTATGCTAAGTAAAATAAGGAAAGACAAGTACCATGTGATTTTACTTATGTGTAGAATCTAAAAAACAAAAAGAACAAAAAACAGACACATAAATAGAATAAATTGGTGGTTGCCAGAGGGAAGGTGGATAGGGAGATGGATGAGCAAAATAGATTAAGGGGATTAAAAGGTGTACACTTACAGTTATAAAATAAATCATAAGTAACAGATGAAAAGTACAGCATAGAGAATATAGTCCATAATACTACAATAGTATTGTGACTACACTTATTGTAAGCAGTGAGTAGTGTGTATAATTGTCAAATCAATATGTTGTACACTTGAAATTCATATGATCTTGTAAGCCAGTTATACTTCAGTTATAGATAAAAAACATGTAGACCAGGATAAGTAGGTAAAATAAAATGCATTTGTCTAGGTGTCCCCCATAAAATACCCATTAAATCAGTATTACGGTTGGTAGGGCTAGAGCATCCTTTTCTTTAAGGGCCTCCAGTTGACGTGATGTGCAGTTAGATTTGAGAATTGCAGATCTCTAAGGGTATGTAAGCATGATTGGGAATCAATGATATGAATTTGGTAGGATTGGCTACCAGGCTGCTGATTTGTTTAGCAAGTTGCATATTTTGTTAATGTTTCAGCACATTTCCATATTTAACTTCACTCAGCAAGTACATTTTAAGTTTTTGATTATAGTAGCAGATAGGGAATTTATGGTGACTGGAATAGATGGATCCTAATTAATAGTGCCTGTCTGGCTGCCTGCCTGCTCTTCCAACCTCATCTTTTGCTGCCTGGTCTCTGCATATCGGCGACCTTGGTCTTGTTTTAGTATTGTCTAACACCGTAAGACTTTTTTTCATACGAAGTGCCATTTTCCATTTTTCCCCTACCTGAGACTTCTGTCCTTGACTCTTCCCTTCCCACACCCCTCATTAACTCCACCCTAAGACTGTTTTCTTTGAATATGCCCTTGACATTTCTTTGGAATATTTCCCTCTTTTGTGATTTTCCATTTGTGATTATTTGCTGGTTTGACTATTCAGATGAAGTTCTTTAGGAGTAGTAGGTATCAGCCTGTTTCTACCCACTGTTGTATTTCTAGCATCTAGCACAGCACTTGAGATACAGTATATGTTGAATGAATGAGTGAATGAAAGTGCAGAGTAACTGGACAAAAATTCCATTAGCTATGTGTATCTACAGAACCAAATAAAGAGACTAGGAGAGCTAATAGAAGCTCGAAGACTGCTGGGCCGGAGACAGTGTCCTGAACAGGAGCAGTCAGGAAAAGCTTTGGAACGGGGGTAGGAAAAGGAATAGTTGTCATTTTGGGGGGTGAACAGGGTCAGTAGCCAGACATATTAAGTATATAGGTGGTAGGCTTTTAGATTGGTGTTACATTGTGGGCTTTAGGATTGATTTTCTAGGTAATTGAAAGACAGTGAAAATTTTAGAGGAAAGATCATAGTACTGTTTTAAGAGATGATTTTGGCATTAGTGTAGAGGCTAAGGTGGAAAAAAAAAAAAGGAACTGGAAATACTAGGCGTGAGGAAAGAATAGGTTATGGGTTTTATCTTACAACTTTCTGGTGTGTAGTTTGGAGGATTCTAGCACCTCATCTGGTCTCTCCCATGTTTGCTCTGGGTTTGGAAGAGAGGGAATTGGTGCTGGCTATTTGTTATTCCTATTTGTGGGATGGATGGTAAGGAGTCAGTGTGAGAAAACTTGTATTAGTGGAGAAATAATAAGGAGCAGTTATTTTGTAGTGGAACCATTGTCAAATGGCAGCAAAATTCATTGACTTAAAATACTTGTGACTTTGATGGGTGGGTTTTTTTTTTTAAGATTTTATTCATTTATTTGACAGAAATCACAAGTAGGCAGAGAGGCAGGCAGAGAGAGAGGAGGAAACAGGCTCCCTGCTGAGCAGAGAGCCCTACGCCCAACTGTTCATTAATTTTTTGATGCTTATTGATAGATGAGTTGTAAGACAAGTTTCTAATACTTAGGAGTATAATAATATTAATTATAATATGAATGCTATATTGATATTAATATCTTATATTCAGGATATTTATATGAAATTTTATAAGGAAGGCAGTGTTATGGAATGAAAAAGGCAAGACCACTCTACCCAGGAGTTAGGATCTTGGGACAAAATGGCAGTAAAATGTTTGGAAAATCTGCATTTCATTTTTGTCATCTGTAAAACAAAAGAAATTGGAGTAAATAATTTAGTAATTGGAAGAACCAGTAGAACATGGTTGTCTGCTATTCTTTTTGTCTGGACTTACCTCACAGCTTTAAATAAGACACATCCTAGTACGTAAACTAAGGAAAAGATTGTAATCATGGTTGACTTTTTTTTATTAGTTATTTCTGTTTTTAATTGTCCAGGGAATAAAATGCACAGAGACTTATCAGTGTTCTTTGGTAATGACTGGCCTTGCCAGGCTTATGCTTATTTAGTGGTTAAACTCACCGGAAAGCATTGGCAAAGCCGGAATATCCATGGCAGTAACCTGAAGACCTTTCTGTGATCCTGGTGGGCACCTTTGCTGAAAATTTTCCAGGTGAGAATCACCTTACGTGGACTGTGATGGAGAACTTCAGGGAGGTCAGTTTAGTAACTTGTCCATGTGCTGAGATGGGCTCTCCAGATAACAAAAAACTGTAACATCGCCTGTAGCTTTCTCTGTTGCACCCCACAAGTGGGCAGATGGCCTGGTTTTAAGTGCCTTAATTGTTTTCATACTTCAGCACTTAACTTTATCTGGTTGCTAGTATCTAGACCCTCATCTGAAAATTTCTCCTCCACCTGATCCTGTTTAGCTTCTTCCCAAAATGGACAAAAACAAAAAAAAAAACTACTGATACCAAAGAAAGATTAGAGAGACTCCTTAGTCCATTTACTCCTGATGATCAAGTGGCCCCAACCAGAATCTGTTACTCAGTGGTTTTCAGATGTACCCAGGGGAGCCCTGGGAAGCTGTGAGCCAAAATTTGACGTTCAATGAACTATATATAGCAACAGTATTATATATTTTTTCCTACTCCTCATTTTCTGCTTTTGTTTTTCATCTATTATTGATTTTTTATATATAAATGTTTAATCTGTGACTTAAAAAAATTGTAAGCCATCGCATCCTTTGTAGAACACAGAGGAAGGAGAATAATGGTCAGATTTTTTTTAAGCCCCAAATCTCAAGTAAACATTAGTTTCATTTCCACTCTTTACTTTGAAACATTTAGGTCCTTCCTGTTCCTCTTTTCAACCTTAATAATTTTATGGAATAGATTTTATTGGCTAGAAGATCATTAGCCATGGCACAGCGCTAAATTTATTAAATGAATTTAAGAAAATGTAAGTTTCTTAAAACATCGAATTTTCCTAAAGTGCTTAATATTTTTCAGTTTTTTAAAATTTTACTTCAGTATGGACTCTTAAGTAAATTCACAACTTTATGCTAAATATATCTAAAATGTTGAAGACTCTAAACAGTTTCTAAGTACATACTATGCGTGGATTTAGACTGGATCCTTGCTCTCACTATATGCCAAAGAAAGGATATTGTCATCCCTAAAGGCGGTCAGTCACCAAGCAGGATACTCTGTTGCCAAGTTGAGTGCAGGACTAAATAAAATTTCCCAGTAAGTACTGGGTGTCCATTTGTAGCAGATGTAGCTTGATCCTGTTACTTTTCCTATAGGAGTTTTCAGGGTCATTGATTGGCCCACCAGCCTGATTTCAAGTTCTTGAGTGATATTTTCCCTTAAGAGAGTGCATCCAGGGACGCCTGGGTGGCTCAGTTGGTTAAGCGGCTGCCTTCGGCTCAGGTCATGATCCCAGTGTCCTGGGATCGAGTCCCACATCGGCCTCCTTGCTCGGCGGTGAGCCTGCCTCTCCCTCTGCCTCTCCCTCTGCCTCTGTCTGCCTATGCTCGCTCCTGCACTCTCTCTCTATCTGACAAAAAAAAAAAAAAAGAGTGCATCCAACAGGAAGTCTTTATTGGGGGAGGGGGGAGAATTCTGTGGAGATTAATGGGTTTGCATATTAGAGATAGGGATAAAACACTGTCTTAAGGCAGATTAACAAGGAGATTGACATTCTCTTGGAAGACATTTCATTGGCTTAGAGAATTCTCCTCATATGAAAACTTAAGCAAATGGAGTATTTTCCAGACCTTAATTTCTTTTCGTTTTCTTTTCTTCTGTTTAGTATAATACTTGCTTACCACGTAATAAGTTAAGGAGACAGAATTAACTTATTTCAGGCTTCTTGTTTTTATATATATATATATATACATATATATATATATATATCATATATATATGTCATAGATGTTTTACTATTTAGAAGTTTCAAATATAATAAATTCTAGTTTTGTCATATGGAATATTAATCCCAGAGAAGACAAAAGACTGGGCAAAGACTGAGCAGCTAGTCAGAGTGTAAGGACTAGATGTTAGAGGTCTCCTGACTCTTAGATTGTAATGAGGGCTAATGTAGTATGATTAATCTCACTCCAGCCATTGGTGCAAATAAGCTGATTTTACAGAGCTGTGTGCTATAGCTATATATAGGTATATAGCATATGCTATATATATATATTATGTATAATATATATGTATCTA
>RCUC01117456.1:0-43972 GCA_003697995.1 Taxidea taxus jeffersonii
TTCTCTGCACCTGCTGGATTTTGATGCTTGTTCCCTTTGCCATATTCGGGAAATTCTCTACGAAAATTCTCTCCAATATACCTTCTGCTCCCCACTCCCTTCTTCTTCTGGAATCCCAATTATTTGTTTTGTCTTATGGTATCACTTATCTCTCAAATTCTCCCCTCATGGTCCAGTAGTTGTTTGTCTCTCTTTTGCTCAGCTTCTTTATTGTCTGTCATTTGGTCTTCTATATCACTAATTCTTTCTTCTGCCTCATTTATCCTAGCAGTAAGAGTCTCCATTTTTGGTTGTACCTCATTAATAGCTTTTTTGATTTCAACTTGGTTAGATTTTAGTCCTTTTATTTCTCCAGAAAGGGCTTTTATTTCTCTGGACAGGGTTTCTCTAATATCTTCCATGCCTTTTTCGAGCCTGGCTCAAAACTTGAGAATCATCATCCTGAATTCTAGATCTGACATATTACCAATGTCTGTATTGATTAGGTCCCTAGCCTTTGGTACTGCCATATTATTATATGAGTATAATAATGAAGGTTCAAAAAAGATTTCTTTTAAGAAAGTTATTCAGATAAACTAGTTAAAAAATGTTAAAAGAGGAAAGGGTAAAAGTTAAAAAAAATTAGAAGAGAAAAGAAATTTAAAAAAATTAATTAACTTTGCAAGACTAAAGATTCATGGGGAGAAAGCCATGAATTCCATGCTTTGCTTTCTCCTCCTCTGGAATTCTGCTGTTCTCCTTGTTAAGTGAACTTGGTCTTGGCTGGATTTCTTGTTGATCTTCTGGGGGAGGAGCCTGTTGTAGTGATTTTCAAGTGTCTCTGCCCCAGGCGGAATTGCACTGCCCTTAACAGGGCCCGGGCTAAGAAATCGGCTCAGGTTCACTTTCGGGAGCTTTTGTTTCCTGAACGCTTTCCGTAGAGTTCTGGAGGATGGGAATGAAAATGGCAGCCTCCCAATCTCCGGCTCGGAGGAGCCGAGAGCTCGGGGCCCCAGTCTTCAGTGTGCCTTCAGAGAAAAGCACTTAACCACTCCCATCTCCCCGGCCTCCAGCTGTGCTTGGAGAAAATCTTGCAATCACTCCCATCTCACTGGCCTCCAGCTGTGCTTCGAGCTCACCCAGGCTGTGACCAAGCATCTCTGTCTCTGGCACAGAGCCCTGCCTGGAGTCTCTGAACCCCGCAGATCCCTGAGCTCTTCCAGGTTGGAGTCTCCCCGGACCTTGTGGGGACCCCACGCACAGAGCACTGGCCTTTGTCATGGATTACGGTTCAAGGTAACCCCAAGTTGAGAGCTCACTCCTTGGTTCTGTCTCCGTAGCCGGCTTCCCCGCTCTAATACCTGAGTTCTGTGACACTCAGACACCCCCGATCCTTCTGTGGCCCTGTAGTACCTGAGGCCATGCTGTCCCTATGAGGTCTTCACCCTGGTTTAGCCTCTGGAGCGATGTCCCTCCATGGAGCAGACTTTTCAAAGTCCTGATTTTGTGCTCTGTTGCTCCGCCACTTGCCGGGAGCCGCCTCTGCCCCCCATGGTCTATCTTCCCATCGCTTTGGATTCACTTCTCCGCTGGCCCTACCTTTCAGAAAGTGGTCGATTTTCTGTTTCTAGAATAGTTGCTCTTCTTCTCTTCGATCTCCTGTTGGATTTGTAGGTGTTTAGAATGGTTTGATAAGCTATCTAGCTGATCTCCTGCTACCTGCTGTCATCTCAGCCTGCTACTTCTCTGCCATTTTGACTCCAGTCTCCCTGTTAAGCTTTTCTATAGTTAGGGGTAAAATACTGTGCTGTGAATGGATGAACCAGTGGTCAGAGGGACTGAGCTATTCACACCCACAGCAGAAACACTTTTTCTCTCAGAATCCAGCCACCCGGTGAGGAACTCCAGGCTGTCCTGCTAGAGAGAGAGAAAGAGAAAGGGGCACTCCAGTGAATGTCCAGCACTGGGGGCCCAGACATGAGAGTGAGACCCTTGGAGATTCCCCAGCTCCTGCTGTCTTCATCAGCCAATAGCATGTGGGGCCCCAAGGAGTCAACCCAGCCGATCCTCGCCCAAACTCCCGAACCCCATGCAAAGACGTGTGATCAAATGGGTGTTATGGTAAGTGTGTTGGGGTAGTATGTGACATAGCAGTACATAACAGATCCATGCTGGCTTTGGTACTATGAGACTGCAGAACAACTAAGATAGAAGGTCTTCCTTTAGAACCTGTTGATTTATGTTCCTATCTGCTAATTTTGTTCATATTAATATGCAAGGAATTACTGGTCCTAGGAGAGGCCAGGTGAACGTGGAAATTGAGGTACATGGGGGGAAGATAACAATCTATTTTCTTGGACTATTCTCCTAACCCTCTTCCTAATCCCTAATCCTATCCCCAGCCATGACCCTGACACCACTTGTCCTGGGCCCCATCCAACTGAAATAATTTCTCATGACTGGTTGGACTCAGCAGACATGCAAACAACCCAACATGATCTGGGCACTAATCTCTGGAAGTTTTGTTAGGTAGCTGCAGAGTCAGGTGGGGAGAAGCCCAGGCCTGAGTTGAGGGAGAGGGGTGTGGGAGACCCATTTCTTCCTGCAAACGCTCTGTGTGCACTGAGACAGGCCCGGTCACCGAGCCGAGCCCTGGGACCCTCCTTTGAATTAGATCTGCCCATTTCTAAGTGCAAATTGGGGGCTCTGGAAGACCCAGCCTACCTTGCTGTGAAGCCTTGCAGTTCTAAAAAACTCCAGCTGCACTTTAAGACAGGCTTTCCCAGGTCAGCTGGGCCCCATGTGTCATGACGGCTCCCTGGTGGCAGCATCTGGGAGAAAGGAAACCATGTCCCGAGTGATGAGAGGCAGCTTTCAGGAGGGATATTTGGGAAATGTTCATTTGGAAGCAATTGGAAATGGGTCAGGTATGTAGCTGGGAAACTGTTGCCTCCAGCCCAGAGCACAGCCCTCACAGACTGAGCTGGAATGTGCCCATCTTTCCCTGCCAGTTGCCCGGCCACATAGGAGGCCCCTTGTTTTCTTCCTTGAAGGAAAGTTCCCAGGACATCAGATATACTTCTTTATTTCAGAATCTCATCACTTCCCAGCTATTTTGGTCTTTGGGCTGTTTATCCAGTGGTGGTGGGTTTTTGTTGCTTCCCACGTGGCCTCAGATGGCCGAGAGTTGCCGCGGGTTCCTGCTTCAACACAGAACCCGGCGCTCGTCTCCTCACCCCGGCCGGCCGCTCAGAGCCAGCCCTCCGCCATCTCCTCACTGCGCCCTCGGACCGCTTCAAGGCCCCCAGTCGCCGCACAGCCACCGCCCTCCACCGCCTCTCCTCAGCCACCGCCATGACGACCACGTCCCCCTCGCAGGTGCGCCAGAACTACTACCAGGACTCGGAGGCCATCATCAACCACCAGATCAACCTGGAGCTCTACGCCTCCTACGTCTACCTGTCCATGTCTTATTACTCTGACTGTGATGATGTGGCTTTGAAGAACTTTGCCAAATATTTTCTTCACCAATCTCATGAGGAGAGGGAACATGCTGAGAAACTGATGGAGCTGCAGAACCAAAGAGGTGACGGAATCTTCCTTCAGGATATCAAGAAACCAGACCGTGATGATTGGGAGAACAGGCTGAATGCAATGGAGTGTGCATTACACTTGGAAAAGAGTGTGAATCAGTCATTACTGGAACTGTACAAACTGGCCACTGATAAAAATGACCCCCATTTGTGTGACTTCATTGAGACTCATTACCTGAATGAGCAGGTGAAATCCATCAAAGAATTGGGTGACTATGTAACCAACCTGTGCAAGATGGGGGCCCCCGAATCTGGCATGGCAGAGTATCTCTTTGACAAGACACCTTGGGAAACAGTGAGAGTGAGAGCTAAGCCTTAGCCTGTCTTCCCAGAGCCACCTGGTCCCTGAGGCCGTGCATGGGGTTACTTTTACTTTTTCTATAAGTTGTACCAAAACATCTACTTAACTTTCGTTTGTACCATTCCTTCAAATAAAGTAATTGGTACCAAAAAAAAAAAAAAAAGGAATGTGGAATGAGTGACCAAGAGAAGGATGGATGAAAACCATGAGCACAACAAAGGGTGGAGAGTTTTTATAATGAAATGAAGAATAAAGAAACTTCTAGTGGATGGTTCTGGCTTAGATGAGTAACAGCGATGACATTCAATTGCAATGGTCTCATTTGGAGCACTGAAAGATACCCTTTGATTCCTGCCTGTCACCAATAGCTCCAATCCATGATTTCACTGAGACAGAAGCAACCAGAAAAGAACTTCCACCAGCTCCTACCACCACCACACCTACATACTTTCTGGCATAGACTTCGCCTTGCTTCCTGCTTACAGAAATTAACAGAACAAACAGTGGCTGCAGTGTGAATGCTTTGGACAATCAGCCTGTTGTCCTGTGGATGCAAGTCAGAGGAACCATTGCTTCAAGCATAATGTCCACACATAACCATGTTCAAGGCAGGAAGAAGGAACAGGGACAAAAGATGGTACAGTCAGTTATGCATCAGAATCATGGTTTCAGCTCTGGCTGTGATCTCAGGGTGGTGAGATCGAGCCCCGCATGGGGCTCCATACTCAGTCTGGAGTCTTTTTGGCTTTCTTTCTCCCTCTCCCTCTGCCCCTCCCCCACTCCCTGCATGTACACACTCTCTCTCTGAAATAAATAAATAAATAAATAAATCTTTTTTAAACCCTCCCCTCCCCTCCCCAAAAAAGCCAGGGTCCTGGGTCTGCTGCCTCCATCAGGCTTGTCCTTGGCACAAGCTGGGAAAGGAAATAGGAGACCCCTCTCCAAAGCCTTCTCTGCCTAATCCCTCTTTCAGTTTTGTGTCACACACACACCATCACCTCCCTGTGGGAGCCGGGGACCCAAACCTCCTTGAGGGGTTACAACCTGGACGATGCTGACAGCATCAGAATTCATCTTATTTTAAAAAGACTTCTCTGCAGTTGTGGTCATAAGATGTTATCATACCTAACATGGTCCTTGCACAATTGGGAACATTTCCCCTTATGTCCAGTTACAATGTGAATTGCTGTTCTACTGCCGTGTGTTCAGGAACGACGGTGTAAAGCTGCCTTTCCTCATCTTCCTGCATTATCTACAGCTGCTCATGGTGGGGAAGTAGGAGTCAGACAGCAGATTGCATTTTAGCCCATCCTTTTCTGCCAACGCTTTTCTGGGTCTGTGATGCAAAGCAGTGTTGCTTATACAGACCTGGGGTCTGGGTGCATCCTGTGAAAGGACAGCCGGTGATTCCCGCTGCTGTGGAATTTTCCCCGAGTGTGTGTGAGCTTAGTAGGGAGAGAGAGCCCCACAGATCCTGGCACATAAGAGCAGAAAGTTCCAGTCTCCCAGTGGCACCTGTGCCATTTTCCAAACCATCTGCACCTGTCTGCAAGGCCAGCCGATGAGCCCGATGCAGCACAAGTCTGGGTGAGATATGCACTGTTGTCCTCCCAGCTCCCATCTCCCCTTCCCATGTTGGTGAATGGCTCTCCGGGGAAGTGATGTCACAATGGGTGTGATGATGAGGCCTCTGGGTACATTATCAGTTTAGTACCTCTCGGTTGCAAATCCATTCTTCACGGTCCTTCTTGAAATGCTGGATCTTGTCTTCCTTTCCAGCTGTCTGAGAACACTAAAGCAAACACAAAGTCCTTTCCCCTCTGGTTCTGGTGCATGATTTTTGGCTTGCTTCTAAAGTATGCAATGGCCAGGAGCACCTGGACACCCCCTGGTGCTCACCTTCCAGCTGTGGTTTCCTGACTGGCTGCATCTTGGCACAGGGGAGGTGCTCTTCTTGTGGTTTGCTGCCTTGCTGCCTCTTGACAGGTTCAGGCTCACAATTTCTCCACCATCTCCATCCGTGGACTGTAGCCATGCCCTCCCCAGTGCAGTCAGAACCCCAGCCTGGGGAAAGCATCTTCTTTCCTAAGATCATTCCTTCCTTGTGTTCTGCAGTACTGCTGTTTATAAGAAATGTATGTTTGGCTCTTCAGATGAAGATAAATATGTTTCTCATTTATATTTTGTCATCGCCCATGGTTCCTGGCTCACAGCTCCCAACACTCCTGGAATTTCCGGAGCGATAAGTGCAGCAAAGCATCTTTTGTTATAGTCATTGGTCACTTGTGCTCATTTCCTGAAAACGCTTCATTCACAACCCTAAAGGTGAGATGGGAGTCTTTTTATTCATCACAAGCCCCTTTCCACCACACAGGGCTTATGTTAATAAGGTGACTTTTGGAAAGCACTTTAGGCAGGGGGATGGTTGCCAGGGGAACCGACATTGGATACAGGTGTGGAACTTTCATTCCCCCTCCCCTCCCTGGTTTCTGGGGTGGGGAGAGGGGCTGGAAGTTGAATCAATAGCTAATGGCCAGTGATTTAATCAATTGTGCCTATGTAAGGAAGCCTCCCTAAAACCCCAAAAGGGTGGGGTTCAGAACAGAGGCACTGGTGAACGCAGAGAGGGAAGAGTGGTATGTCTGCAGTGGGCATGGCTTCTCCATCCCCTTCCCCCTCACCTTCCCCTCTGCACCTCTTCTATCTGGCTGTTCCCGGAGTTCTATCCCTTTATAATGGACCAGTGATCTGGTAAGGAAAGCATTTCTCTGAGTTCTAGGAGTTACTCTAGCAAATTAATTGAACCCAAGGAGGAGGTTGTGAGAACCTCTGATTTACAGCCATGGGGTCAGAAGTACAGGTCGCCACGTGAGAGGGTGATTGGCGTCTGAAGTGGGGGAGGGGTCAGTCTTGCAGGACTGAGGCTTTAACCTGTGGATTCTCGTGCTGTCTCCTGGTAGTGTCAGAATTGACTTGAATTGTAGGATTAGTTAAGAATTAATTGCTTTTTGTGTGGAGGAATGCCTTGCCACCCCCACATTGGAATTGGGTCTCAAACACTTTAGGTTCTCTTATTCAGAACTAGGGTGCTCTTCAGATTTTTCTTTTATTCTCTTTTAAGTAGCCAATCTCCTGTAAATAGTTAATTCTTTATAATAAAACTTCTTTTTTCTTATAATCATATTGTCTGGTTTCTGTCCCTTGATGGGACACTGACTATTATACCCTCTTACCAAATCACCTCATTTAATCCCAACCATGTCTTTATGAAGTAGGTATTCTCATCCATCCCCTTTCACAGGTAAGTAAACTGAGACCTGAGTAGTCCTCAGATTCTAACATGAGCTCCTGACTCCAGAGTGAATGACTTGGTTCAACGTAAGTTATTTTCCGATCTCCTGAAAAAACTCTCCAGAAGTCCTGAGCCTGTTCCTTTCTTGTCTCAGTTTCTTTATAAAATTGGCGTGATATTTGTCCTCAGATACCACAGGGACCCTTAAGAAACCTTGGAGGAGAAGAGTTGCAACTCTGTTCATGATCCTGAGTGAAAGTAAAACCTAGGCTGAGGTACCAGGGCTCGCCTGGCTTATCATGTCTTCTTTTGCTTTTCCCACCTGCAGTGTGTCTGAGCCTTTTGGGTCTCCTCTGGTGACTGCTGCATCTAGCTAAAAATGGACTTTTTAGCTTCTGAGAGGGACTTTTGAGTAAGAGCTTCATGCTATGATTTTGGAGTCCTTGTATCTCCTGCCCTCCTCATCTGGTCTCAAGTAAGAATGGAAGAGCTACTGGTTGGTCTTTTCCAGCAGGTGGGAGATCCCTGGCTCTCTGCTCCGGAGCGGGGCCTGCTGCATGTGACTGCATAGACCCTATTTGGAGGAGGCTAGTCTTTGGGGTTCACAAATGGTGCTTCAAGGCAGGCCTTGTTCCCTACTTTTGCTTGGGAGGGAGTCGAATTAAAAGGATACCTGGAAAAAGCGAAGGATATTGGTTCAGTCTTTTGATGGAAGAGATTCTTCCCCCCCCTCCAAATGAAATTGAGTTTCTTTGGGAGAAATAAGAGTGAGAGGTTTATTTTCTCCATAGGAAGATATTTAGAAGTGTCTGTGTTTTTCTGGAGAGGAAGGGGGAGCCTGGAAATATTGCAGGGCTAAAGTCATTAAAATACTTTTTACCCTGTAATCTGAAATTTGAAAATGTGCTGAGTTTGTCTTTTGAGCTCACTGAGAAGGGCAGGCTTTTCCCTCCTCCAGGGCTATCTCTGGCAGCCTGGCTCCTGGGGGAGAGTTTAGCGAGCACATAAGAATCAGGTCCTGGTGTGTTGGGATCCCTTCTGATGATGCTGCAGCCCACGACGCTGACATGGGGCAGATGAGAGGCCTCACCTCAAATGTCAGCCTTCTCATCTGCCGATTGTGTGATTCCAGAATGATTTCCTGTCTTTGTGTGGGGGTTTCTTCCCATATGTAACAGCTGATGATGATAATCCCTGCCTTTGAAACTTGTGGGCAATTAGTGAGAAGACCAAGATCATGGGTGCCCTGTGGTGACACATGGGTTTTCAACCAGCATTAGTTCCCTTTGCTGGGGTTTGTCTCTTTATTTTTTTAAAGATTTTTATTCATTTAAGTGAGAGAATGCATGTGCACATGAGTAGGGGGAGGGGAAGAAGCAGACTCCCCACTGAGCATGGAGCCTGACATGGGGCTCGATCCTAGGACCTTGGGATAATGACCTGAGCCAAAGGTAGATGCTTAACAAACTGAGCCACCCAGGTGCCCTTGTCTGATATTTTTCTTGAAGAATAGGCTTTGTTTTAGGGCTTTGTGAGCTATGTATTCAAATTAAAGTATAAAGTGTGGATAATTTTATGTTACCAAAAAAGAAATGTTGGATGTAGCCATCAAGCATGAAGCAAAGAGCACAAAGTTTTTTTTTTTACATATATATGCATACATATGTATGTATGTATATATATATATATAAGATTTATTTACTTTAGAGAGAGTGAACAAGCAAAAAGTACAAAGGATACAGGGGCAGAGGAGAGAGTGTCTTTTTTTTTTACCTAACATATAATGTATTATTTGCCCCAGGGGTACAGGTCTGTGAATCATCAGGCTTACACATTTCACAGCACTCACCATAGCACATACCCTCCCCAATGTCCATAACCCAACCACCCTCTCCATACCCCCCCCACACCCCAGCAACCCTCAGTTCATTTCATGAGATTAAGAGTCTCTTACGGTTTGTCTCCCTCCCAATTCCATTTTGTTTCTTTTTTCCCCTCCCTGCCCCCTCAAATTCCTCATATCAGAGAGATCATATTATATTGTCTTTCTGTGATTGACTTATTTCACTTAGCTTAATACCCTCTAGTTCCATCCATATCATTGCGAATGACAAGATTTCGGTTTTTTTGGCAGCAGCATAGTATTCCATTGTGTGTGTGTGTGTGTGTATGTATATATATATACATATACACTACATCTTCTTTATCCATTCATCTGTTGATGGACATCTAGGTTCTTTCCATAGTTTGGCTATTGTGGACATTGCTGCTATCAACATTGGGGTGCACATGCCCCTTCGGATCACTACATTTGTATCTTTAGTGTAAATACCCAGTGGTGCGATTGCTGGGTCGTAGGGTAGCTCTATTTTCAACTTTTTGAGGAACCTCTATACTGTTTTCCAGAGTGGCTGCACCAGCTTGCATTCCCACCAACAGTGTAGGAGGGTTCCCCTTTCTCTGCATCTTGGCCAACATCTGTCATTTCCTGACTTGTTAATTTTAGCCATTCTGACTGGTGTGAGGTGGTATCTCACTGTGGTTTTGGTTTGTATTTCCCTGATGCTGGGTGATATGGAGCACTTCTCATGTGTCTTTTGGCCATTTGGTTGCATTCTTTGCAGAAATGTCTGTTCATGTCTTCTTCCCATTTCTTGATTGGATTATTTGTTCTTTAAGTGTTGAATTTGATAAGTTCTTCATAGATTTTGGATACCAGCTCTTTATCTCATATGTCATTTGCAAATATCTTCTCCCATTCTGTTGGTTGTCTTTTGGTTTTGTTGACTGTTTCCTTTGCTGTGCAAAAGTTTTTTATCTTGATGAAGTCCCAGTAGTTCATTTTTGCCCTTGCTTCCCTTGCCTTTGGGGATGTTTCTATGAAGAAGCTGCTGTGGCTAAGGTCGAAGAGGTTGCTGCCTGTGTTCTCCTCAAGGATGGATTCCTGTCTCATATTGAGGTCTTTCATCGGTTTTGAGTCTATTTTTGTGTGTGGTATAAAGAAATGGTCCAGTTTCACCCTTCTGCATGTGGCTGTCAAATTTTCCCAACACCATTTGTTGAAGAGACTGTCTTTTTCCTTTTTTAAGATTTTATTTATTTATTTGACAGACAGAAATCACAGGTAGGCAGAGAGGCAGGCAGAGAGGAAGGGAAGCAGGTTCCCTGCTGAGCAGAGAGCCCGATGCGGGACTTGATCCCAGGACCCTGAGATCGCGACCTGAGCCGAAGGCAGAGGCTTTAACCCACTGAGCCACCCAGGTGCCCTGAGACTGTCTTTTTTCTATTGGACATTCTTTCCTGCTTTGTTGAAGATTAGTTGACCATAGATTTGAGGGTCTATTTCTGGGCTCTCTATTCTGTTCCTTTCATCTATGTGTCTGTTTTTGTGCCAGTGTCATACTATCTTGATGAATACAGCTTTGAAATAGAGCTTAAAGCCCGGAATTATGATGCTGCCAACTTTGGTTTTCTTTTTCAACATTCCTTTAGCTATTTGGGGTCTTTTCTGGTTCCATATAAATTTTAGTATTATTTGTTCCATTTCTTTGAAAAAAGTTAATGGCATTTTGATAGGGATTGTATGAAATGTGTAGATTGCTCTAGGTAGCATAGACATTTTCACAATATTTATTCTTCCAATCCATGAGCATGGAACATTTTTCCATTTCTTTGTGTCTTCCTCAATTTCTTTCATGAGTACTTTATAGTTTTCTGAGTACAGATTCTTTGCCTCTTTGGTTAGGTTTATTCCTAGGTGTCTTATGATTTGGGTGCAATAGTAAATGAGATTGACTCCTTAATTTCCCTTTCTTTTGTCTTGCTGTTGGTGTATAGAAATGCAGCTGATTTCTGGGCATTGATTTTATATCCTGATACTTTACTGAATTCCTGTATGAGTTCTAGCAGTTTTGGAGTGAAGTCTTTTGGGTTTTACACCTAAAGTATCATATCATCTGCAAAGAGTTTGATTTCTTCTTTGCCAATTGGGATGCCTTTAATTTCTTTTTGTTGTCTGATTGCTGAGGCTAGGACTTCTAGTACTATGCTGAATAGCAGTGGTGATAGTGGATATCCCTGCCTGTTCCTGACCTTAGGAGAAAAGGTCTCAGTTTTTCCCCACTGAGAATGATACTCGCTGTGGGTTTTTCATAGATGGCTTTGATGATACTGAGGTGCATACCCTCTATCCCTACACCAAAAAGTTTCGATCAGGAAAGGATGCGGTACTTTCTCAAATGTTTTTGAGAGTATCATATGGTTCTTTTTCATTCTTTTATTAATGTACTTATCACACTTATTGATTTGTGAATGTTGAACCAAACTTGCAGGCCAGGAATAAATCCCACTTGCTCGTGGTGAATAATCCTTTTAATGTAATTTGGATTCTATTGGTTAATATTCAGGTGAGAATTTTTGCAACCATGTTCATCAAGGATATTGGTCTGTAATTCTCCTTTTTGATGGGGTCTTTGTCTGGTTTTGGGATCAAGGTAATGCTGGCCTCATAAAATGAGTTTGGAAGTTTTGCTTCCGTTTCTATTTTTTGGAACAGTTTCAGGAGGATAGGTATTAATTTTTCTTTAAATGTTTGGTAGAATTCCCATGGGAAGTCATCTGGCCCTGTGCTCTTGTTTGTTGGGAGATTTTTGATGACTGCTTCAATTCCTTACTGGTTATGGGTCTGCTCAGGTTTTCTATTTCTTCCTGGTTCAGTTTTGGTAGTTTGTATGTCTCCAGGAATGCATCCATTTGTTCCAGATTGTCAAATTTGCTGGTATATAGTTGCTCATAATATGTTCTTATAATTGTTCATATTTCTTTGGAGTTGGTTGTGATCTCTCCTCTTCACTCATGATTTTATTTATTTGGGTCCTTTCTCTTTTCTTTTTGATAAGTCTGGCCAGGGGTTTATCAATCTTATTAATTCTTTCAAAGAACTAGCTCCTAGTTTTGTTGATTTGTTCCACTGTTCCTTTGGTTTCTATTTCATTGATTTCTGCTTTGATCTTCATTATTTCTCTTCTCCTGATGGGTTTAGGCTTTCTTTGCTGTTCTTTCTCCAGCTCCTTTATGTGTAGGATTATGTTGTGTACTTGAGAACTTTCTTGTTTCTTGAGAAAGGCTTGTGTTGCTATATACTTCCCTCTCAGGGCTGCCTTTGCTGTGTCCCAAAGACTTTGAACAGTTGTGTTTTCATTTTCATTTGTTTTCAAGAATTTTTTCAATTCTTCTTTAATTTCCTGGTTGACCTATTCATACTTTAGAAGGATGCTCTTTACCCTCATGTATTTTAGTTCTTTCCAACTTTCCTCCTATGGTTGAGTACTAGTTTCAGAGCATTGTGGTCTGAAAATATGCAGTGAATGATCCCGGTCTTTTGGTACTGGTTGAGATGTGATTTGTGACCCAGGATGTGATCTATTCTGGAGAAAGTTCCATGTGCATTAGAGAAGAATGTGTATTCTGTTGTTTTGGGATGGAATGTTCTGAATAGAACTGTGATATCCATCTGGTCCAGCGTGTCATTTAAAGCCTTAATTTCCTTGTTGATCTTTTGCCTAGATCATCTGTCCATTTCAGTAAGGGTGTGTTAAAGTCCCCATTGTTGATGTGTTTCTTTGATTTTGTTATTAATTAGTTTACATAATTGGCTGCTTCCATGTTAGGGGCATAGATACTTAAAATGGTTAGATCTTCTTGTTGGACAGACATTTTAAGTATGATATAGTGTCATTCTTCATTTCTTATTATAGTCTTTGGCTTAAAATCCAATTTATCTGATATAAGGACTGCCACCTCAGCTTCCTTTTGATGTCAATTGGCATGGTAAATTGTTTTCCACCCCCTCAGTTTAAATCTGGAGTGTCTTTGGGTCTAAAATGAGTTTCTTGCAGACAGCATATTGATGGGTCTTTTTTAAAAAAAAATCCATTCTGATATCCTGTGTCTTTTGATTGGGGCATTTAGCCCATTTACATTCAGGGTAACCATTGAAAGATATGAATTTAGTGCCATTGTATTGCTTGTAAGGTGACTGTTACTGTATATTGTCTCTGTTTCTTTCTGGTCTGTTACTTTTAGGCTCTCTCTTTGCTTGGAGGACCCCTTTCAATATTTCCTGTAAGGCTGGTTTGGTGTTTGCAGATTCTTTTAGTTTTTGTTTGTCCTGGAAGCTTTTTATCTCTCTTTCTATTTTTGATGCTTGTTCCTTTTGCCATATTAGGGAAATCCTCTATTATAAATTGTTCCAAAATACCTTTTGCCCCCCCTTCTTCTTCAGGGATCCTAATTATTGAAATATTGTTTCATTTTATGCATCACTTATCTCTCAAATTCTCCCCTCATGGTCCAGTAGTTGTTTGTCTCTCTTTTGCTCAGCTTCCTTATTATCCATCATTTGGTCTTCTATATCACTAATTCTCTCTTCTGCCTCATTTACCCTAGCAATAAGAGCTTCTGTTTTTGTTTGCACCTCATTAATAGTTTTTTTTTTAATTTCAACTTGGTTAAAGTTTAGTTCTTTTATTTTTCCAGAAAGGGATTTTATTGCTCCAGGAAGGGATTCCCTGATATCTTTCATGCTTTTTTTGAGCCCTGCTAGCACCTTGATAATCATCATTCTGAACTCTACTTCTGACATATTACTATGTCCATATTGATTAGGTCGCTAGCTGTTGGTACTGCCTCTCTTTTTTTTTTTTTTTGGTGGGCTTTTCTGCCTTGTCATTTTATCCAGATAAGAATAGATGAATGAGGGGCACCTGGGTGGCTCAGTAGGTCGAAACCTCTGCCTTTGGCTCAGGTCATGATCTCAGGATCCTGGGATCGAGCCCCGTGTCAGGCTCTCTGCTCAGCAGGGAGGCTGCTTCCCCTTCTCTCTTTCTGCCTGCCTCTCTGCCTACTTGTGATCTCTGTCTGTCAAATAAATAAATAAAATCTTCTTTAAAAAAAAAAGAGATGAATGAGAGAACTACATACTAAAAGAGTGGCAAAGACCCAAGAAAAATATATGCTAACCAAATTAGAAGAGACCCTAAACTGGGGAGAGAAGAAAGGGGGGAATTATATTTTTATGTATACACACACACACACACACACACACACACACATGTATATATATATAGTGGGTGACTCTGTTCTATTCACCAATCTAATAATATATATATGATCTAATATATAAATATTAGATTGGTGAATAGAACAGAGTCACCCACTTGATTTTTTATATATACACATATATACACATATATGTATATATAAACATGTGTATATATGTGTATACGTGTATAAACATGTGTATATATGTGTATATATGTGTGTATATACATGCATATACACACATATACACATATATGTGTATATATATGTTTCTTTCTTCATATATATATACACACACAAAAATAAGAGTAAACATGATGAAGGGATGGAATATGACTGTATAGATGAAAATTTAAAAAAATTTCTAAAAAAGGAATTGGTAAAATGAGTGGTTGGAAAAAGAAAGAAAAAGGAAGTGGAGAGAATATGATCAGGCTGGAGACTAGAACAAAGCCCTGTGCTAGATTTAGGGTATATTTTGATCTATTAGAAGAAATTGTATCCCAAAAATTTTTAGAAGAAAAAATGTATACAAAAATAAGTGTACACAAAAAATAAAGTATATGTATATGTATACAAAAAATAAAGTTAGATACAATGAAGGATAAAATATGGCTATAATAATGAAGTTTTAAAAAGATTTTTAGAGAAAGCTATTGTTAAAATAAACTAGTTAAAAA
Source organism: Taxidea taxus jeffersonii (assembly GCA_003697995.1). NCBI lineage: Eukaryota > Metazoa > Chordata > Mammalia > Carnivora > Mustelidae > Taxidea > Taxidea taxus. Next base: position 14,947 of record RCUC01117456.1, read on the forward strand.
ACCTTAAAAGAGGAAAGAGGAAAAGTTAAAAAAATAGAATAAGAAAAATTCTAAAATTAAAAAAAATTTAACTTTGAAATACTAAAGGATCATGGGGGAGAAAGCCATGAATTCTATGTGTTGCCTTCCCTTAGCTGTGAAGTTCCTCAGTTCTCATTGATAGTGAACTTGGTCTTGGCTGGATGTTCTTGTTGATCTTCTGTGGGAGGGGCCAGTAGCAGTGATTCTCAAATGTCTTTGTCTGAGATGGAATTGTACCACCTTTGCCAGGGGTCAGGCTAAATAATCTGCTCGGGTTTGCTCTCAGGAGCTTTTGTTCCCTGAACTTTTTCCATAGAGCTGTGGAGGATGGTAATGAAAATGGTAGCCTCCCAATCTCTGGCCAGGAGGAGCCAAGAGCTCGGGGTCCCAATCCTCAGTGTGCCCTCAGAGAAAAGCAGTCAGCCACTCCTGTCTCCCTGGTTTCCAGGCGTGCTCCAAGCTCACCCAGCCTGTGACCAAGCGTTTCTATCTCTGGTGTGTGGCCCCTTTTGGAGACTCCAACCTCAGCAGATTCCTGCCTCCAGAGGAGGAAGGTGGGTCTCCCTGAGTCTGCTACTTGTGAGGTCCCTGCTGGAAGAGCAGTGGTACGACAGCCTTGGATCGCAGCTTAAGGTAACCCTGAGCTGAAAGCACACTCCTGGGCTCTGTCTCTGCAGCTGGTTTCCCTGCTCTGATACCTGGGAGCTCTGCCACACTCAGACACCCCCGGTCTTTCTGTGACTCCACGGGTCCTGAGACCACACTGTCCCCGCGAGGGCTCAACCCCTGTTTAGCCTCTGGAGCGCCATACCTCAGTGAAGCAGACTTCTAAAAGTTCTGACTTTGTGTTCTGCTGCTGTCTCACTTGCCAGGAGCTGGCCCTCCCCCTGTGGTCTATCTTCCCATATATTGCCTCGGATTCACTTCTCCGAATGTCCTACCTTTCAGAAAGTGGTCACTTTTCTCTTCCTAGAATTGCTGCTCATCCTCTGTTCGCTCTCCTGCTGAGTTTGTAGGTGTTATGAATGGTTTGTTAAGTATCTAGCTGTAATGCTTGAGATGATATTTAGGTCTCCTACACCTCTGCTATCTTGCTCATTCCCCCAAGGAGACAGTCTTAAGCAGCTTGACTATGTGCTGAGCACAAACCCAGATGTGGGGTTCGACCTCACAAAAAAGAAATCACCATCTGAGCTGAAACCAAGAGTCAAATGGCAGAGCACAAAGTTTAATCACACAGCTTCCTGCCCATGTTTTGGCCTTACTACTCACAGCCCCTTAACACAGAGTAACTATTATATCTCTAAGAAACTCTCCTTGCCACTGTAGAAAATTACTTTGCCAGTAGTTAAGTATTAGGAATAGGCAAAATAGTACCTGAGTTTCCCATGGCTCAGTCTACTCGTTACTATGTTGTGTGTTTGCTCATTCATTTAACAAAGACACAAGTATCTATTAAACATATCATTAATAATGACATTTTATTTTTTTCAAAAGGTGGTTTTGAATGCTTACTATGTGCCATGCACTATGTTAAGAATTTTACACTGATTACTTTTCATATATAATAACCACCCCCTTTACTGAGGGTCCACCATCAGCTGGGAGCAGTGTCTGGTGATTTACAGACATTAGCTCTGACTTTCCAAAGAGTATTTATGATCTCGGTGCCTGCTAAGCTCTTGTGTAGACACTGTATGCAGCCCTTTTCATAGTTCTGGTGATACTGGACCATCCCTCCCACCCCCCACCCCGGCCTCCATTTCCAGCGGGCTTTGACCATACTGGAATACTTCTCAACTCTTGATCTATATCTTGCTTCTCTGACCTTGGAACTTGCTCTGACCTTTTCTGACCTTGCACTTGCTGTTCCATCTACCCATATGTTTGCATAGTTGCCTTCTTCATATCACACAGACCACCCTTTCCAATGAACCCACTCTGACTTCCAGTCCCATATCTGCCACTCCCACAGCCAGTCTCTGTCCCGTCTTCTGGTGTTAAGCAATGTTTGCATTGTTGTTGTTTTTAAAGCAGAGTTCATTTATGAAAAGGTTTTCGAAGAGGACCTACTTGTGGTTTGCTGTCCCTCCTAGGTAAAACTGAGAATATCCTTAAAAAATACTCTGGAGAAATATGACAAGTTCCAATCAGTTCCAGAAACAATCTTAAAGATTATAATTTTGATTCAGTTCTTGTTGGAGTTCAAACAAATACAATTGAATGATTTTCTTAGAACACTGACTGGATAGTCTGTCTTTCCCAAATCTGGTTCGTCAGTAGTTGGCAAATTATCACCCCAGCAACTCAGTCTCTTCATCTGCTCAGTGAGAGGGTTGGGTTGATGGATCACCATGGGCCCTTCATGCACAATCTCCTAAAGATGCAGATGGCTACATTTATTGAGGTTGGACTATGGGTCAGATGCTGTAAGTGATGTCCGTATATTAGCTGACTTAGTTCTTCTAGTACTTTAAAAGGGGATATGGTATCATTCGGTCTCTTTAGATTAGAAAAATGACACTCAGATAAAACAGACCTTGCTCACTAAGGTCACGTAGCTAATAACCGTTGGATTCAAGTATTAAGCTCCTAACTGTGTTGGCACATTGCCTGTCCCAGAACCTCTGGGGCTCTGAAGCAGGAGGTTAGATTAGTTTCAGAAGAGAGATAGCTCTCTAAGAAGAAGTTAGGAGATTGTAGCTCCTGTTAGAACTAGAAGCCAAGCCAAGCAAAGGCCCAAGTCAACTTGAAACTAATGTCTGTTCTTCCAAAACCCCATGAGGCCTTTCTTACAGATTTGGATCATGCTGTGCCTGGAAGCTGGATTTTGCAGCAACTTTGTGGAATTGAAATGAATTCTTTTAAGGTCTGTACTGCTCTTTCAGAATTTTGGTTTTCAGGATTCTATACTCGCTCTGTTTTCCTCTTGGTCTAATTCAAATCAATCAGGCTCTCCCTGCAACATGTTAAGTAGACAATATAGAGCTCTGTGTGTTGGGGGGTGTAGAACCCATAGTTATCGAGTTATATGGATTTCATTATACAATGCAGACATAGTTCAAATGTTTTTTGGGAGAATTTGTCCTAATCTTTAAAATTAGATCAAAGTGCACGCACACACAAATACACACACACATATTTTGGCTTTGTTCCTCCATCTCTAAAGCTTCCTCTGTTGACTGGCATCGTCTAGTGTCTTCCAGAAAAGGATTTTTTCTTAAAGACAAGAAATATGTCTTTGATTCCACATCTGTTCCCTTCAACTCCTGCTGTCTGTGAAGTAGTTAGTTCATATTTGCTGACCTTGTGATGAAAGGATCTCAGAATCCACCTTCTCTACTCTGACCTACACTTGCCTGCTCATGAGAATCACCTGCATATTCTTGGGCCCGAGTTAGAACTTTGGAGTCTAAATCCTTAGGAAAAATTCCTGGTAATCTTTTTTTAACATGCCAAGCAATTTTTTAAAATCATTTTTGTCACACTAAACCTGTTTAGTATCCCAAACAGGGTTGGGAAATTGATCCCCTTCATGATTACAAAGGGTGTGCAAGTCTCACATACAGCCACACAAATGACTTTGGGCTTCAACTCTTTAGTTGCTTTTGTTTTTGTTTTGTTAATTATTTGTATATATATTTTGAGAGAGAGTGTGAGAGTGAGTGAGAGAGAGAGAGAGTACAAGCCAGGGGAGGGGGGAAGAGGCAGAGGGAGAAGCAGACTCCCTGTGGAATAGGGAGCTTGTCCGGGGACTCAATCCCAGGACTCTGGGATCATGATCTGAGCCAAAGGCAGACACTTAATTGACTGAACCACCCAGGTGTCCCAGCCCTTTGGTTTTAAGAAACAGATGCAGTCATTTTAATTCATGAAAAGGAAGATTTAAGGGCAGATTATGGCGGATTATAGGGACATCGAGTGTCTTTTTGGGACTTCCAAGAATAAGCAGTGAAGTACAGCCAGCCTCATGGAATGGAGGCTCTGTGGTTTCTCATTTGTAATGCTCTTGCTTTTCTCTGTATATCATGTTCCTCTCTCTACCAGCCCAGTTTCCCATATCTTCAGCTTGTCCGTGATCTGTAATGGGCCCTTGGTCCCAAGTCAGCTCACCCTCAGCTCTTTCCCTAGAGCCCACTGATTATGTGTTTCAGTCTCCCAATTCATATTTCAAGGGGATCACTCATAAGCTCAACTCAGAGTTTACAGATAACTTTTGCAGAAAAACTTCATGATGGTAATTTTGGTTCATTGAGGAAATGTTTGAAACCAGTTTGCAGTATGGCTTACTCAATGACAGATAAGCACTCCTTTGGGGCTGTGGAACTAGAGGTACACTCATGACTAAAGAGCAGCAAATGTGAGAAAAAAATTTTTTAAAAGATTTTATTTATTTATTAGAGAGAGAGAGAAATATAGAGCATGAGAAGGGGGTGGGAAGAAGGAAAAGCAAACTCCCCATTGAGCAGAGAACCTGATAGAGGGCTCCATCCCAGGACCCTGGGGCCATGACCTGAGTTGAAGGCAGACACTTAACTAACTGAGCCACCCAGGGGCCCCAAATGTGAGAAAATCTTGAATAACATCAAGATTTTGTATAATCAGAATTCCCAGAGTTTTCACTCCCTTCTAACTTTAGATTGGATCTAAATAGCTCTTCCAGAATGTACTTGGTAGCTCTGAGAAAGGATCAGAAATACAGAGGCAGTCGTTGAGGTGAGAGTGGCTTTTTGCAATGTTCTGTTTCACTTAGAGTGGAGCAGCGGCTTTCTATTTCTTTGAGACCATGTTAAAAATTAAGAATCAAGCCTGTTTATCTTTTTTGGTTTCCATTTTCAAGTCCAGGTGAGTTGTTGTCCCAAGGAAGAACACAGAGTGACCTGACTCCTTCAGAATCACCCAGCTTCTTTCTTGTACACAGATAATAGGGCCATGTGTTGGCTTTCCTTGAGCAAAAGTTTAAATCAAAATAAAATTACCTTCTGTCTGATCTCAGATTTACTGTTGTTCTGGGAAATGTCACAGAAGGAAAGGCAATGTTATTTCACTAAAAATAGTTGTCAGAAACTAAGAGTCATGTCAAAAACTTCTGGGGATTTTGGCTCCAAAAGCCCACATGATGTCTGGTGACAAGTTCTTTGGAGGTCCAAATGATAAAAGTGTTTAGAGAGATGAAATGATGCTATATAAATGAACTCACATATTAATTACCTGTTGCTTTTCTGCTCTGTTGCCAGTGCCCATGACTCTGGGCAGGAAAGACTTGAAAAGGAAGTCAGTCCCAAGAGTCAGATTGTCTTCTAGCTGAAAGTGTTGATGGATATTGAGAATAGAGCTTGCTGGTACAACTTTTCAGATTATTGAAGCTGAGGTCTGAAATTACATAAATCTGTTTTTAAATGTAAACTGTTGAGTCTGGTTGTTAGTTTATCCACTCTGGTATATCTGTGAGGCTTCCTTCTCTTATTGTGAGGGTTATTGTGAGGGCTACAGAAGAATAAGAACACACTATGTGTCCCTATTAACACTATTGGTGCCAGAGATCAAAAGCTATCACACACACAACAAAAAAGCCTAAGGTAAATACTGAACTCCTAATACCATAGCTATTTAAAGAAGGAAAATTCTGTAATGGATAAATCTTGGAAATAGATTTGTTTTACCAGGTTTCATGGGGGGAGGTGATGAGACTCTGATCAAGTTTTATACTATATCATTTCTTTTATATTAACAATTTTTGGAAATCCATTCCCAATCATATTAGATACAAAATATAAATTAAATTTATAATACTTCAATTGTTTTTCAACAAATACTTAAATTATTTACCAATATATACTTTTTTAACAGAATAAATTTTGAGAAAAGTATCAAGTGTTTTCTTAGGAGGTTGGCTAATTGTTCCAACAGTAGATGTAAGGCCCATGGAAGTAAGGCCTGTGACTTAAGTTCTGCTGTTTCTAGGGTCCAGCATAGTGTGTATTACATAGTAGATACTAGGTGAATACTTGATTAACTGAATCGTGGCATGGACGGTGGCTGTGATTTGGTGAGATGGAGGACAGGTTCAATAAAGGCATTAAGCTGGGAACCATCCTGATGAGAATAGAGGTCAAGGGTAAGGAGGGTCTTTGGAAATAACACAATACAGCTAGGGAAAGGTCAAACTATAGAAAGTCAGGGAAAGTTATGAGTGTATGTTTGGTAAGACAGGCAAGAGCAAACCATTGAATCCTATGAATAGGAAAATGATCAATGCTTTAAAAAATCTTGCAAGGTTACAAAAAGGTGAGTTGGAAGGAGTGGAGAGACCAGTCACTTTGTTAGCAAATGTGGCATAAACCTACATGATGCAAGCTGAGAAAGAACGAATGCAATTCTAAAGGAGAAGTGCTAGGACCCAGTGGCAGGATTGGAATAAAGGGCTGAAGAAGAAGTAGGAAGATGGTCTGAGAGACAAAGAATAGAACTAGTATTGAAGGGAATGGGCAGTTAAGAAGGTGAGCCAGTTTGGGTGGGTGGGCTGTTTGGGAAAGAAGGGTGTCTGGATCAGTTTGTGTTTAAGGCAGTGGTAGGACCACTGTATGCAATGGTTGGGTTTATATAAGCTGTGAGGGGTTAGACATCAGGATTGGATTTGGAGATCCAAGAAACTAACATGGAGGAGACAGATCAAGTCATGTAAGATCAGAGAGAAAATGAGCAGAAGGCAAGGATCCTGGAGGGCTAGAACGAGTGCGGTAGTGGTCAAACTGAATGAAATTCACCTAATGACCTCCTTGAGAGTAGGTGTCATTTTCTATTCATTTTTGCATTCCTGCCATGAAGCACCATGGTGCTCACAGTGGGAGTGTTCAATAACTCCTAGCTAGAAGAATGCAATTCCTGCCATGCTGTATTAATTCATAGCAATCCAAGAAACTCAGTAGACTGCACATTTGAAGTCCTCATTGGGGATATGATGATATGAGAGCAGGGGACATAATTTTCCTTTTAGCATTGAGGATCCATTGCCTTCTACTTCTCTGTATGCTACTTTTTCTTGTCATGTGAAGCAGAATAAGAGAGATGTTAGTGCATCTTTGATTTGTAAATTTTTTTTTTTTTGTGAAAAGGAACAAGTTAAGCACCAGAGTTCTTTTTTCTTAACAAAAAAGAAACAAACTCAACAGCAAACTTATAAAATATTTACAGTGTACCTGGTATTGTGTAGGACCTAAAGACACTTAGTCCTGTCCTTGACAGTTTATAATCAAAGCCAGTTCTGACGTCGTCCCTTGGGCCACAGTGTTCTGTGTTCTTGTTGGCTGGCATCTTCCATCATGGGGCAACAATTTTGCCTTAAACAGACCAAGCTTCTAATTCATAGTCCTTAAGAGTGGCATTCCAAATGCACAGGTGTGAGATCAGCCCAAGGCTCTATAATATCACATCTCCAGCAGACCATGATTATCCCTACATTCAAACTATGCTGATTTTTGAAAACCATGAGATTTTTTTTTTTTTAACAATTTGGAATTTCTACAAATGCTCACTTTATTAACTCTAACACATCCTGTCAAGTAGATCTTGGCAATGTCTTTGCTTGTGGAATTCCTAAAGTCCAGAAGACCTGCCAGAGTATTTTCTTTGCTTTTTCCTTCTTCCAAACCAGGCTTTGAGAGGAGACTGTGAGTGTGGGTTTTGTACAGCAGCCATCTTGGGTGGATGTGAAGGTTTAAATGGCACCTTTCTTTGCAGGTAGGTTGGCAGACAGAATACTCCTGGCAGAATGGACGATTTCAGGCTCTAAGCTGAGGGCAGGAAACCCCATTTTGAATTGTTTATTCATTCTTCCTTGAAGGGTTGGTATCTCAATGTTCTACTCAGCACCCAGTGAGTTGGGTGGATTTTATTTGCTGCTTCTTGAAGACTTTTTTTTTTTTTGTACAAAGTTGAAATTAAGTAGTTTATTTTTTTCTTTCTGTCCTCTTTTTTTTTTTTTTCTTTGACAGAGGATAGATGTGTGGTCCAAGGCTTGGGCTTGGCATTTCTCCTTTGGGCCAGCTTGTCCTATCTGTCCCTGTATTTATATTACCATGACACCCTGGATTCTGTCTCCCAAACACGTGATGCTTTTAGCTCAGACTTGGCCACTGGCCCCTGCAGGGCTCAAATGCTCAGAGGGAGTTGAAATGGAAATGTTTCTTTGGGCCAGGCTTCTCCCTGGACATTATACACTACTCTTTTTCTCCTTTCCCTTGTCTGTGGCCAAACAGACAGCATGAGCTTCATCAGAGGACCGGAATAATGACATGGAACATAGTTGTGGAATTCCTAAATTGGGGGATAATTGCATGATACATATTACCCCATGAATTGGATGCATCTAGGAAGCCAAGCTTCCTTGGTAAATTCTACTTTGGAGGATGGAGTATGAGAAGGATAATAGAAGGTCCCTATACATTGTCATTCATTCATTGAATGCACACTGAGTACCCACCACTGGCCAGCCACTAAGAATTCTGAATTAAAGCCTGATTCCACTGGTAGTATAGCATAGCAAAGACACTTTAAGATTTAGAACCAGAAGATCTGGCTTGAGTCTTGGCTCTGCCACCTACTGAGTTAGAAAAGCAAGCATAAGGCACTACATAGGGGCACAGAAGGAAGGGCTGGTTCATTTGACCTTGGATAGTTGGAGAAAGCATCATAAGAGTGAGTAACATTTGAGCTGTTTCTTAAAGAATCATTGGAAGTTTGCCAAGTGGATGAAGTGAGGTGTGGGGATAGGTAAGTTAAATAGTGAAAGGAAAAATCACATAAAATGAAAATGAGCAATGTGAGCTTTCTGGAGAGGCCAGAACATATAGTGCATGGAGAGAAACTTTTTTTTTGATCGAAGTATAATTGATGTATAATATCCTATTAGTTTCAGATGTACATATGGTGATTCAGTATTTTTATACATTATGAAATGACTCCCACAGTTAAGTTTAGTTACCCTCTGTCACCATTGGAAGTTATTAGAATATTATTGACTATATTCTCTAGGCTGTACATTACAACCCCATGGCTTGTTTATTTTATAATTGAAAGTTTGTATCTCTTAATCCCCTTCACCCATTTCACTGCCCCTCACCCCTCCATCAGCCCCTTTCTCCCTCTGGTAACCAATAGTTTGTTTCCTGTATCTATGAGTCTGTTTCTGTTTCTTATTTGCTGGTTTCTTAGATTCCACATGAAAGTAAAATTATAGAGTATTTGTCTTCCTCTGACTTATTTCACTTAGTATAATACCCTCAAGGTCCATCCATGTTGTTGCAAATGGCAATATTTCATTCTTTTTTATGGCTGAGTAATACCACACACACACACACACACACACACACACACAAATACATCCATATATAGCACATTTTCTTTATCCATTCATCTATCAATGGACTTGGGCTGCTTCCGTATCTTGGCTATTGTAAATAATGCTGCAAAAAACATAGGGGTGCATATATCTCCTAGAATTGGTGTTTTTGTTTTCTTTGTATAAATACACAGAAGTGGAATTGCTGGATGGTATGGTAGTTCTATTCTTGATTTTTTTGAATAACTTCTACATTGTTTTCCATAGTGGCTATGTAAATTTACATTGTAGGGGGAGAAGCTGAGGCTATTGCTGGAAAGATAGACTGAAGCTGGGAAGGTGCCAGCTTGTGAAAGACCTTGAATGCCTTGCAAAGGACTTTGGACTTCAGGCTGCTGCCTGGGGTTCTCTAAGCTCAGTTTTTAATCAGGTGGGTCAAATGATCACATTTGCATTTTTTACGTTCCTGGTAGTAGCACTAAGGTGACTTGGGGGAGGGAGGAAGACCGGTGGCTTTTTCCTAGGATAGATGAGAGGAGACACTGTTGTTTTTCATGTCAGTTTTGATAAAGCACCATTGATGCTTCTGCTATAAGGCCAGTCTGGTGAGCATGTGTGGGTGAGTGGTGGAAGGCTCTTCCAGAGAATGAGTGACAACTGGCTGGTTCTCTGGTCGTATGTGGCTCAGAAGTCCAAGGAGAGGAAGGGGGAGGGGGCCCTGAGGTTCTCTGTTGTTGGATTTCAAAGACCTCAGTGGTTAAGGCCCAACCACATTGGCAAAGCCAGCATGCTAGCCTCTTGGGCCAGACAGAACAACAGAGCACTTGCTTTTTTCCACGTGAGCCTTTGAAAGTCTTTGAAGACAAGAGGATTTTTTTCCTCTGTTACAGCCAGAACGTTGGTTCACGTTTATGTACTTTTGTCATTAGACTCCATGGGGAATCTATTCTTGACGAAAATCTTAGTTGCACACTTGGCTGGAATCCACGGTTGTTATATTTGTTGGATGCTTGCTGGACACAGCTGGTGCTCTATCGACCCCAGAGAATAAAAGTAGTGATAACTGTTGTTAATCAGAGCTAATTAGTCGACAAATGCTATTATTCTGCATCAAGCTAAAGGAAGGGATCAGTGGCCTGGCTGTTGTGATACTGGGGTGAAATGAGTATTTGCTACAGTCATGCAGAAGCTGAATGGCATCACCAGGATGACTGAAAAGTCCTATTGTGGAGACTGGATGGGAAAAGGAACAAAGTAAATACAGTCCCCTGAAAATTTATGACTTTTTATTTTATGTGAAGGAAATGCCTAAGTAGCAAAAATTCTGGAAAAGCTGTCAGGAAATATCCCCATCTTAAATGTGAATCTGTGAGGTTATTATTATTAAGTGAGGTATGTGCAAGCTATAATGAAGCAGTCAAGAAGGCCATTATCATTTAGACTTCAGAATGTGGCAGGACTAAGGGAGGCTGTATTGACGAGGTGATATTAGACGTGTTTTGGGTAGGCCAGTAAAGGCATATCATGTAATGAACATTATGTTATACACAACTAATGAAACATTGAATATTGTATCAAAAACTAATGATGTACAATATGTTGCCTAATTGAATTTAAATTTAAAAAATTTACTTAAATAAGTGAGAGAATGTTTTATGAACCTATAATTTCAATCTCTGCCAATTGGACTGTATAATGTGAGGTAAGAGAGCAAAATCATTGTTTTGCATGTGACTACCCAGTTTAAATGATATCCAATTGGTGAGTTCTCCCATTTATAAAAAGTATGTGTATGTGTTACACACAATTCTGAAATAATATGTACAAGATCTAATTATCTTTCTTTTTTTTAAGATTTTATTTGTTTATTTGACAGACAGAGATCACAAGTAGGCAGAGAGTCAGGCAGAGAGAGAGGGGGAGAAGCAGGCCTGCTGAGCAGAGAGCCGATGTGGGGCTTGATCCCAGGACCCTGGGATCAAGACCTGAGCCAAAGGCAGAGGCTTTAACCCACTGAGCCACCCAGGTGCCCCTGATTATCTTTCAATAGTGGGTTAATGAATTAAAAATTTCTTTTCTACCTATATTTTTACAAATGTGTGTTTATTATGTGATAAGGAAAAGCAGGTTATTATTTTTGTAAAGATTTACTTATTTTCGAGAGAGCATGGGAGGAGGGGTGAAGGAAGAAAAAGAGAATCTCAAGAAGACTCCTCTCTGAGTGAGGACCATGACATGGGGTTCATTCCCATGACCCTTGAGATCATGACCTGAGCCAAAACCAAGAACTAAATGCTTAACTGACTGAGCTGTCCAGGCACCACTCAAAACCAGATTGTTTTTTCATGTGAATAGAAGCAGAAGAAGCAGTCTTGGGTTAATATCCTTGCTTTAATGTGTACATGAATTTGAGTACCATCTAGTCCTGAGTGGTAAGAAAAAGACTTTAATATATGCAAAGTATTTGAAGGGCAGAAAGGGTACAGGAACAGACTGCCCACACATGCCCTCTGTTTGGAATAATAGGCCTTTTTTTTTTTTAAATTTTATTTTTTCAGTGTTCCAAGATTCAATGTCCATGCACCACACCCAGTGCTTCCAACAATATGTGCCCCCCTTATGACCCACCACCAGACTCACCCATCCGCCCACTCCCCTCCCCTCCCAAACCCTCAGTTGTTTCTGAGAGTCCACAGTCTCTCATGGTTTGCCACCACCAATTTCCCACAATTCACTCTTCCTTTCCTTCCGTGTTATTCCTTATGCTCCACAAGTAAGTGAACCCATATGATAATTGACTGTCTCTGCTTGACTTATTTCACTCAGCATAATCTCCTCCAGTCCCATCTATGTTGATAGAAAAGTTGGGTGTTCATTCTTTCTGATGGAGGCATAATACTCCACTGTATATATGGACCATATCTTCCTTATCCATTCATCTGTTGAAGGGCATCTTGGCTCTTTCCACAGTTTGGCGATTGTGGCCATTGCTGCTATGAACATTGGGGTACAGATGGCCCTTCTTTTCACTACATCTGTATCTTTGGGGCAAATACCCAGTAGTGCAATTGCAGGATCATAGGGAAGCTCCATTTTTAATTTTTTAAGGAATCTCCACACAGTTTTCCAAAGTGACTGCACGAACTTGCATTCCCACCAACAGTGTAAGAGGGTTCCCCTTTCTCCACATCCTCTCCAACACACGTTGTTTACTGTCCTGTTGATTTTGACCATTCTGACTGGTATAAGTTGGTATCTCAATGTGGTTTTGATTTGATCTCCCTGATGGCCAATGATGACGAACATTTTTTTGTGTGTCTGTTAGCCATTTGTATGTCTTCTCTGGAGAAGTGTCTTGTTCATGTCTTTTGCCCATTTTTTTTTTGACATGATTATCTGTTTTTTGAGCACTGAGTTTGAGGAGTTCTTTATAGATCTTAGATATCAGACCTTGTCTATCGTGTCATTTGCGAATATCTTCTCCCATTCTGTGGGTTGCCTGTTTGTTTTGTTGACTGTTTTCTTTGCTGTGCAGAAGCTTTTTATCTTGATGAAGTCCCAAAAGTTCATTTTTGCTTTTGTTTCCTTTGCCTTTGGAGACGTGTCTTGAAAGAAGTTGCTGTGGCTGATGTCGAAGAGGTTACTGCCTATGTTCTCAATGTAGAATAATAGGTCTTATCAAGAACCTGAGAGAAGGACTTGGTTTCTTCCCTCTTGACAGATGCAGGAGTGGTCTCTGAGAGGAGGATGTTTACTTTAGGGTGGGATTCTGGGGCTCCTCATCCCCCCATCCAGTGGGCAGTGCCATGTTGGCTCTACCACAGGGATCTCACTGGGCCCACCCAGAAGGAAGAGCTGTTTAAATGCAGACATGTCCCAAACATGTCTATCATTGGCATAGAATCAAGCTGATTAGCTAAGTCTGCCCCCTCTTTTTATAAAATGGAAAACCAGTGCTCATAATGATTGACTAGTTAGCCTCAAGCCTTGCAGTTGGCTCACAGCAGAGCTGAGATTAGAACTCAGATCTTCTGATTCTCTGGGCAGTGACTCCCCCTTGACTCCACCCACATTTTGTCTCCTTGTGTTCACATCTACTGTCTTAAAGAGCCAAGTAGTGTACCTTGAGTGGAAAAGGAGCCCAGAGGCTAAGGCTGTGTTCTGGAAAGCCCCTAAGAACAAACATTTCTATGACTACATAGTTGAAATGATAAGAGACACATGAACTTCCTCCTCATAGAAATTTTTTTTTAAAATCTTGTTATTTCCCTTTAAAAGGCATATTACTGCCATGGAATCATAAATCATCATAAGCCAGTTATAAACAACCATTAATAGATGGAAAGAGCTTACTTAATAGGAATTCTTGTGGAAAAAAACTGTTCAGGAGAATTCATTACATTTTCCCATTGTCAGTTGGCATTGAAAGTTAGCTAGTAAACTTGTTCCTTTCCTGGGATATAGATATAAACCAAGTGGTATTGTCTTGAAATCCCACCATACTTGGCACGTTAAGACCATATCCAGACTGTCCCCCACAGTCACAGACATCATTTAAGATATTGACAGCTTAGAGAGCACCCAGAGAATTGCCAACCAAGATGCTGACACATTCCAGACTCCACACTGAGCAGTGGATGCTTGGTGGGAATGCAATGTCATGTGTCTTTTATTCTCCCTGCTAACTGTGAGAGATTGCAATTCTGAGGTCATGGACTAGGCAAAGATTTCTAAGACAAGCTCAGAACCACCAGACCTTAGAGTCAGGAGAAAGTGGGAAACGTCACAGCTTGGGCTAATGAGAATAGCAGGAGACCACCAAGAGAAAAAGATCTTGAAGTCTTATTTACCTGGTTGCTTTATGTGGATTTTTCCTGTTCCTGGCTCACAAGTTAACTCCTGCATGTCCAGTTTATCTTTTTTTTTTTTTTCAAAGAAGGAGAAAACATGCAATAGAATCTAATAAAGTATATTCTAAAAACACTGTGTTTGGCCTTTCAAATCATTATTTTACCTTATTAAATACCTTCTAGCCTTACACTATAGGAGGATTTCTGATCAGTTCCTGGCCGCTCTGTAAGCCCTAATCAAACACATAAAGCACACATAAAAAGACTTGGTCTATCAAAACCCACTAGTGTGAAAACAGGAGAGATAGACCTATGTTCAGGGGAAGGTGTTACAGCTTCTTCAAACCTCTCTCAGGGTTTACCAGGCTCATCAGGCTCCAAAGGGACAGGGACTTCAAGGATGGTTGTCCATTCTTGAACTAAATAAATTGCCCACATTCATGTGTGATAATGCTCAGTGTTTGTTAGGCTTTCATCTTGGTCACTTAGTTGACTATCAGCAGCAGAGAATTGGGAAGAAAATGAAGCTTCCAAGGTATATAAAATCTAGCAGGTGTGACTCTCAACTTGTATATGAAAAAATATCCAATTGATTGAGTGGAAAAATGTATAAATACTACTTCTAAACCATATTACACTCATAATTACAAACTGTCAAAATAATCATAGTAAGCTTTTATTAAAGATGGTGCTATGTGGAATTCAATATGGACTGAGTTAGTCAAGAGTATCCCTACCCTCAGGCTTATGTCAGCTCAGCTAATAAGACTGTTAGGCAAAAATGCTCTTTATCTTATAGACACACCCTGTGGACAGCTGTATTGTGATTACAGAGTTTAGTGGAACATATTTTGATGATAGGCAAGAAACAAACTGGTGAAACAGTGTCTGCTCATGAAAAAAAGTAAAATGGGGAAAAAAGCCAACACTCTCCAAAGGTTTCTTATTTCCAAAGAGTAAGAGGATCCTGGTTACTCAGGGCTTGGGAAACTGTGGATACACAAATTTGGAACTTTATTATCACATGAGCTGGATTAGATGGGAATGCAAATAAAGTGGCTAATGGGAAGAAGGTAAAAATCAAATGACTAATAGAGCTAATGTATGTCACTGTGATAATGTAAAAGGACTACCAGTTCTACCAGTTTATTTTTAGAGAATGGATAGAAGTTTACAATCTATTTATGGGGCTCCGATATTACCCAGGAGAGAAGAATTTTCTTTGCAGCAAGACCAACATAAATGGGTTTAATGAGTCACAGTTTTTCTTGCTGAAGGCTGGTTTTAGAACCTCCCCTTAGGGACCTCTGCCCACACTGCCTAAACATTGTGAAGAAATACAACTTCGTGGGGTCTCTATTCCTGGCCCTTTTCCAGCTACTGAGACTTTGGGTAGAAAAAACTATTTGGGTAGAAAAATCAATGATGATTGATGGTCACAATAAGCATGACCAGCACTTCATAGTATCTTAGTGGCTCCTCAGCACCCAAACATTTATATTGGGAAGGTCACAAAGGGTGTTAGAATAGGTCAAACATAAAGCCTGGGCTCTCTCAGTGATTTTAGAATATAAGTGGGAAGATTCTGGAATTCACCTTGATGGTGAGGCATAGTGGTTAATCACACTGGCTTGGAGAGTGGTCTTGCTAAGTACATCACCTCTCTAAGATGGTTCTTCTCTAATAGGGGGATAATGCCTGTGCTTCATGGGTTTGTGGTGTGGATAGAAGGGGATTAGTTGGACTGTCCTTGTTCAGACAATTACTCAGATAATGATCTCCCTTCTTTTCAGTCTCTGCTGTTATATGGCTTCCTCAGAAGAACTTTCTTTTCAACTCTACATAATTTATACCCTACCCTTCTGCCCATGCCTCCCTAGCACCTCACTCTGCTTTTGCTTTCTTTACAGTAGTTATCATTACTCAAAACATATGTCTCTGTTGGCTTTCTTTTTTTTTTACTGTGTGTCTTTCCCTAGAATGTATGTTTTATGTGGGTGGGGCTTTTTAGGCTTGCTGTTTCTTTGGGGAGTGATAGCACATGGGAGGTATACTCAATAAATGTGTTGAATGAATAAATGAATGAGAGAAACAAAATGTAAAATGCTTTGTACAGTGGCTGGCACATAATGAATTCTTGAAGGAATGAAATTTTTGCTACCACTTATATGTGGATTAGCCCTGGGTAGAAAGCTCTCGTCTGAAAAGAATGGTCGTATTCTACGGCCTGGTGAGGCCCGACAGAATGTGGAGGGTCCAAGGGCTGGTGATAGACGTAGCAGCATCTAGAGCAGGCCGTTGGAGGTGTAGGGTCCAGCCAACAGGATATGGAGGAAATTCCTGAACTCCCCACACATGGAAACCCGGTGTGCTTGGAGGTCACAACAGGCTATTCTAAATGCTCATTTGGGAGGTGATCACGGCCAAGACAACAAAGGTACTCCATGGTACACATCATTTGCTTCCCCTTTTCCTTCAGTTATGAAGATAGGGAATGGCCTTTTGCTTTGAGGCTTCTCTTCCGACCTAAACTTTGCAAAATGGGTATTTGTTTATTTTAAAGTGCTGTGTACAAGGTAAAGTCACAGATGCAATTTATCAACTTGAACCTCTATATAGTATTTCCTGACCTCCATATTTATGATGATCTTCATAATTTTTCAGGATGCTTACTTATATCCAGGGGACAATCCTAGCCTTTTCCACTTTGTTTCTGCAAATACAATTCAGATGTACCTCCTATGTTGGGCATGGTCCTTGAGAAGCAGACACCAAGATAGTGTTAAATATTGCAGGGATTTTCTTGAAGGAAAGGCTTAAGTAAGAAGACATAGACAGGGAGACAGACAAAGATGGATTAACAGTCAGATGATAATGTAGGCCTGACTCAGTGAAAGGGATGAGGGGAGAGACTAGGAGGGAGCAGGCCAGACTGCCAGGCAGCCTAAGGAAGCCTCCGCAAAGCCCATGGGAAGTCTTTGTGCCTGAGCCAGCCAACAAAGGAGTCCTAAGTCTCCCAGAATGGAGTCCTCCCACCACAACTTATCATTGGCAGTGAGCAGCCCTTGGAAAGTGGGGTCATCATGCAAATAGCAGTGGACTTAAAAGCACCGTAGTTAGGGCCCTGGTTCAGTTCCATTCCCTTTAGAAGGAGGTGTGCAAGGCACATTCTCATGGCTACTATACTCCAGGAAGCTAGGTGATGCCATAACCATCCCCTAAAGCTGGTCACTCTGTGATGCAGTACCAGGGTACCAAATGGGAAAAATGGTGTTAGGCCTTTCCCTCAGGAAATACAAACTAAATGGGTGCACACATGCATGATAATGGAGGAGGTAAATTTGCTTCTTCCAGCAGCTGTCCCCCACACAGTGGTTCTCTGACATTCCCTGACCCAGGAATGTACCCTGACCCAGGAATGTACCATTCAAAAGTTGGTCTGTGTCCTCTTAGATTCCCCTAAATCCATCTTTCCTAGGATGTAGCTTGTGCTCAGTAGGGCTGGGTTGGTACCCATTCTCATAGTTACAGCCTCAAAGGCCCAGCACCACTAGTTCAAGAGGTCAATCTTGGTGTATAGACATGTCAATTTATCTAATCTCTTTCTACCATGATACTTTCTATTAAAGGAACTGGTATCTCCTTCTTGTCGTGGGCCTTAGTTGGGATGACCCAGGTCCATCCAGATGATCCTCCTCTAGGGAGAATCTCAAGGAGCTGGGCTTGAAGTCCCCTTACTCTCAGAAGGTTTTTTGGGTTCCTAATGAAAATTTCCTCATTCTCTCCCTAGCACTTTAACATTCCTATACCAATATCTTACTTCTGGGGGAAAATTAGGAACACATGGTTCACTATCGCTCCACTCTACTCACTCGCTGAGAGCAGTTGAAATAACATCTCAGACAAATATTTTCTGTAATCTGTAGAGAGTAATCAATACTTGGAAAGTTACTTGGCCACCGTGTCAACATTCCATTTTCTGAAGCATTCTTGTACGCTCGACTTCATGGTCTCATACCTTTTCATCATTTCTCAACCACTGGTTACTGTGACTTCTCAGAACCAAGAAGTCCTCTTTGTGCAGATTTGTGTCGCTGGTTTCTGCTGAGTTTCTTTTCTTCTAGACTTTTGGTATAAGGGGACCAGGTCTAGGGAAGTGAGTCGAGTAAATGGCTGATTTTGTTCCCTAGAGCCTCGTACTTCAGTGGAACATTCACCATGTGATTTGTCCATGGGAAGAGCAGCTGTTAGCAGGCAGCCTGTGTGCCCCAAAACAAATGAGAAAAATCCTTCCTGTGAGCTTGAGAACACATGCTGGGCAGGCGGGTGGGATGGTGGGGGGGGGTGCTTTGTTTTTCACCCTTTTAGAGTTTGTTGCTCCCAAATAAGTGGCTGTAACTGGAGATGAAGGGATAAGGCTTTGTGACTAATTTCTCTGGGGAGCCTAAATATCCCCACTCCTGGCCCCAGTGTGTCACCTCCCCCGTCTTCCCCCTGCAAGGTTCATGGCAGCTTTATGACAAGGTGGGTGTTTGTGACCCAGTTCAGGATGGGGAGCCAATCCACTCCTCCCGGGCTCTGGTGTTCTTTCCATGACGGGGCTGACACTCAGCCATTGGAATCCCAGTGAGCTCAGGGAGCAGGAGGTATGTGTCAGGTTGATTCAGCTGAGGAAGTCATGGCCTTGGTTTCGCCTTATAAGTCTGTGGTTCCGGGGGAAGCGAGACGGTCTCAGCTCGAGAACCCAAAGCTCTGAGTGTTCCCAGATGACATCTGTAGTTTTTCCAACAAACATTTGGCCTCGTTGGTTGCTTGCACTGCTTTGATTGTGTAATCACACTCTGACACATTCTTTGTTCTGTGGAATCTGTACATTTTCAGTTCAGACATCTCAGAAATGATCATCAAAACTTTTTTTTTTTCCAGGGTGGTTTATAGTAAAACAGAATTACTCTCACCGACATTTCTGGTAACCAGGAGGAGGAGAGTGACAACGTAGGATGGAGGAAAGTGTCATGGAAGGAGGGCTGGCCTTGTTATTGGATAGCCAAGGTTCATGTCCTTCCTGCCTTTTTTGACTTGTTGAAGAGCCTTAGGCTTTTAGGGGCTCAGATTAATATTCTGTAAAATGGAGAAAATAGTATCAACTTTGCAGGGCTGTTGTTGGAGGTAATTTAAGAGTTAAGTTAATGGACTCCCTGTGTTTTGTATAAATATATATGTGGTGTGTGTATGTGAGTGTGTGTGTAGTAGTTGTTCTAATGTAGCAGTGGGAGAGGTATAACCTGATGGTATGGTTAAGGTTTAAAAGTGAGGAACTTACTTTTAAGCCTTCAGTAAATCACACACATTCTCACAGATGTACACAACATGCTTGCATGCACACATAAACATGCCCTAGGCATGCACACATGCACACACATTCCTTGGAAACCTCTACTTTTGATAAATAATTTGCTTCAGAGGTTGGCCCAGACTACGTGTCTGTGAGTTATTCCTCAACCCCCCAGACTGTCTGGGAATGTTTGAACTGGGTTCTGTGCTGATATCCAGAGGCAGTCCTCAGCTTTCCCTTTTCAGCCATCAACTGGTAGCAGGTACAATCAAAAGATGACAAATTGTTGCTAACTTCTTCACTAATGTCTAAGATCTGAGGACATAAATCATTCTGAAACATAGTTCAGGGTATTTGGAAAAGAGAGCAATATTTCCCTCCAACTCTTGGAACACCTCCCTGTCATTGCAGCATTCATGTTGTTTCCAAACAGACTTTAGGATAGGCCTTTTTTGGCACGGTGAGAAAAGATACAGTCCTTTCCCTTATGAGGTCTTTATGCCAAAATATTGTTCACCGGCTTCTTAGCACATTTAGTAAACAGGTTCTTGTCTTATAATCATGAAATGGAACCTCAGAAAATATATCGGAAAATAAATTTAAAAAGGTAACTCCTTCCTGGAACAAACTTTGCAAATTAGATTTGTCATTTAGCTACTCATATATTGAGCTTTGTTTTCATTTAATTACTCAGCCAATTGATTAAATAAAATATTTATCAATAATACAATTCATTTTCAGCACTGTCAAAGTCCTGGGAATACACTGATGAATGTGACAAAGAATATGATTGTCTTTTATGGAAATTATAGTCCATGAGTTAAGAAATAAGGTGCAAAGTACTAGGGGGTGAGAAGTGTAGAGCACTGTAAGAACGCAGGGGAAGGGCAATGCTTCTGGAGTTGTAGGGAGAGCAAGCAAAGCATAAGTTGGGATCTGAGAGTGACTTAGTGTGGATGGGTCCTGAGTGCAAGGGAGCAAGTGGACATGGGTGAGGCTATAGAGAGGAGGCAGGGCCAGATCATCAGTTCTCAGAGGACTTCAAAGCCTTTGTAGAGAGTTTGATTCTATTCTGAGGCACTGGGAGGAAGGGACAAAGATGTATAAGTGTGTGTAATGTGAAAGGAAGGTCAGAATTTGTTTTAGAGAGACCAATTTGATGACGAAGTAGAGAATGATTTGGAAGGACTTCAGCGTGGAAGCTGGGAGGATATTTGGAATTGGCTGCTGTGGTTGGTGCAAGAGATGCTGGTTGGCCTCAACTTGGGCAGTGGAAATAGAAAGGAATAATGGATTGAAAACATTATTTAGTGGGTAGAATCAGTAGGACTTCAGTGGGTTGAATCAGTAGGACTTGGTCACTTATTACATAGACTGAAGAAAAGAAAGAAAACAAGGATGATGCCAGTTTTTCTAACATAAGCAACCAAGTATGTGGTGGGACCATTTTCTGATACAGGGAGCATAAGAAAAGGAACAGCTTTAGGGGAAAGAGTAAATTTCATTTTGGAAATGTTGAACTTGTTGAGCTCTTGAGTTGAGCACTCTGAGATCAGGTGATGATGTAGAGTACACAGGGGGGATGCTCAGATTGGAAACTCTGTGGAAATATCAAGCCTGTAAATATGGATTTGGAAGTTGACATACAGCCGGTAATTTCAGCCATGAGCGTTCATCCACTAAGAGGCTGTGGAGTGAGAATTGGACCAAGAGCAGATCTCTGAGGAATGGAATATGTCAAATCTGGACAGGGGAAGAGAAATAGCCAAAGGAGAGAAAGAGTAATCAGGGAGGCAGGAGCAGGGGGAAAATGGGAGAGTAAGTTGTAGGAGAGTGGGGAAGAGAGAATTTCAAGGAGGTAGTGGTCACATGTGTCTAGTGCAAGTTAGAAGTCAAGGGGAACAAAGATGGAAAGTTTCCTTTGGAATTTACAAGAGAAGGGGTGTTTATCTTGGCAATAGCCATTGAAGAAGAATAGTTGGTGAAGGAAGCCAGACTTCAGGGGGCTGATGAGTGAGTAGGAGGTGAACAGATGGACGAATGTGTGAGGACAGTGATACAGGGTAGTAGATAGAAGGACACAGGGAAGATAGCCGATTTAGACTTCTTCTCTTCTTTATTCTTTCTAGCTGACTTTTTAAAGTTAGGAGAGACTTGGGAGTGTTTATATGCAACTGAGAAGGAGCCAGTAGGGAGAGGTCAAGCTATCAGAGGGATAACTAAGATGGGGAGTCCCCTGAGAGACAAGGAAAACTTCCAGATGACCTGTGGAGGAATTAGCCCCAGAACGGGGGAACCTATTCTACTTTAAAAAAGAGAAGGGAGGATGCATACAAGCTGGTAGTTTAGGTGGCTGAAAACATGTTTTTTCCTGTCCCTGTCTCTTCCTCTAAATAATGGACCCTGACCCTCATATTTATCCTCATATTTGTGTATTATATTACAACACAAAGATTTATCTACTTGGATAGTTCTAGGTCATGTTTTAGGTCATCAGCTGGTATCTTTAGTAACTCAAAGACAAGTTCTGGAGGTCTGAGCATCACTTTACCCTGTAAGAAAGTGTCTTGCCTTTGCTGAATGGGTAGCCAGGCATTAGGGCAGAGCCTATGGCCTCAAAACAGAATAAAATGAGATTAGGGCCTGGTCTTCATTCCTCTATGGGTCTAACGGGTTGTGCAAATCAGTCACAGGTCCTCCTCAGTGCTTTATGCAGGTGGGTGCTTTGCCTTTCATTCTTGAAAAGTACTCCAAGACCTATTTCCAGCTCACTAAGGGAAGGGAGGCTAAGTTAGTTTATTTACTTCTTAATTGCTCAAGCAGTTTGACATCATGGCAAATATGCTATGGCCTCTTAGGAATAATTTTCCTTAAATGAATTTGGTTGGCTTGGCTCTAAGTAGTTTTGTATCTTAGGATAAGACTCTCTCTACAGCAGTGGCTGTAGAGAAATAAATAAATAATAAATAATCCAGGAACACCGCAGTTACTTGAGAGGTTATCAGGGAGGACTACAGTCTGTGAAGCCTTCTCTGTGACTTGAACATGTCTTGTCATGAGCACAATACTTAAATTCTCTCCCTTTGGCTACCTTCTGACCCCATAGTTCCTCAGGATCCTTCAAAGATTTGCTAAAATGCTACCGAGAAAGAGTCTTTTTCTTTTCATAGATAAGAAGGACTTCAGAACTGGTAGCTCTTCAGAAGAAAGTCTTTATATGTGGAAACCAAGCACTTTTCCTTGGTGGACATTCCACTTGTTGCTTTAAGTTTCAGGTTGTTTATCTGGTAACTGAGTTATTTGTTTTCATTTTTTCTTTGGCATGTTTATGTTTGATTTTGTAATTTTCTTAGTGTTGATTATTCAGAGCCACAATAACAATTTTTTTGAAGAGAGGAGGTCATTTTACAGATCTTCTCAACTCTTGCCTTCTAGGAATTACATTAATCTTTCCCTCAAATACCCTGAGAAGGAAAACATGGCAGTTCACTAGAACCTCTCCTTTATACAAGTTTAACTTCTTTGGAAGACTTGTCCTGAACATGATTAAGGGCCAGTGCTTTTCGTGAATGTGGTCAACTAGAAAACTTTCTGATGTAAAGGAGATTGGGAAAAGTTGGCTGCCATTTCATGATTCAACCTGTGATGCCTCATAAACTGTCTCCTGGCAACCACTCAGTATTAGAGCTTTTGATAGAAGAAGATATACTCAAAACACTAGCCTCTCAACTCATTAAGCTAGAAATATTGACAATCAGAGTTTACAGGAGGTGTTTTGCATTTTTCATGGCAGGGGCTCAGTGATGGGGGTACAAGGTAAAGATTGAGCCACAGAGGAACTGTGGGATCAGGCAGCAAACTCCTTATAGGAAACCCATAATTCAAGGCAAAAATAGAACTTGCAGTGAGATCAACTTGTGTGGAACTGATGAACTCTTGAACTTCTCACTTTCCCCTTAGAACATGTTTGAACTGAGAATCAGGGGTAGGTTTGACCCTATCAGTGGAGAGTAAGTAACCCAGTGGTGAGGGTTAGTGATAAATAGATCCATCTATTGCTCTAATCAGTGGGTTAGGGTTTTTTTGTTGTTGTTGTTTTGTTTTGTATGCACCCATTAGCTGCTGAAGAAACCTATAGTGTCCTCAGAAAAATATTTTTAAAAAATGTTAATGTATGTAGAATTGCAAGGGAGACTCCTTTTATTGAAATATAGTTGTTAAAATAAAAAATGTTGTATAGCAATATATTTGTCCTTCATTTATGCATTAAGTAATAAGATCTACCATTGGATCCACAAGTTCAAAAATAGTGATCCATAACAATGGTATTCTGAGATTTGTGTAGCAATTATAATGTGACGTGTGTGTGTTTCAAATGTTTGAAAGTTTCATGCATTCACAGAGGGAAGACACTGTGAAGGCACTGGAGAAAGGTGACTATCTACAAGCCAAGGAGGAAGGCCTTAGGAGAGTCTTTGCCAACCCCCTGATCCTGGGCTTCAAGAATTGTAAGAAAATGAATTTATGTTGTTTAAGCCACCTAGTCTGGTATTTTGTTATGGCAGCCCTTGAAAACTGGCAAGATTGATAATACCATTTAAGTGTTAAGACACAGCAGTCTCCACGTCCCTTTCCTCAGTCCAGAAGAACAGGATAGTGGCAGAAATGACCTCCTAGTTGTTATAGCAGGGGATCTTTTTTGGATGGTGGTTCTGAAGTGGGGTCTATGGATGTGCTTCAAGGACTCTTTCTCTTTTGTGCATATATTATTTCTTCATTTTTCTAGCAAGAGGGTCCAGAACTTCCACAAGATTCTAAAAAATGTATGGCTTCCCAAGAGTTCGTAACCACCATTTTAGAATTTGTTGTATATTCTGGGCTTCTCTACCTTGGATCCTGTTGGACATGGAGTGTACCTAAGGACAAATGCCCATACCTATAACTGAAATTGTCTGTTTATGCAGTATTTATGAGTGGGGCTTCCCACGTGCCCTGAAAAATATATAAAAGCCCAGAGACCAAAGTGAAGGTATTTATTTAGGTGTATGTTAGGAATAAGGCATGGTGTTAGGTATAGAGATGTATAGGGATACATATGAGTTTTCCAAGCCTGTGGCCCCATGTGGGTCCACAGAGCCCCACCATTTTCATGGGGATATCTTTATATGAGCAACCTCATAGGTGGGCCTGCTCTCAAAAGAGAACTGGGAGAGAAAAGAGAGAGAAAAGAAAAACACCTGTGTGATAATACCAAGTGCTGATGAAGATAAGAGCAACTGGAACCCTTACACATTTGCTTATAGAAATGCCAAGTAATGTAGCTATGCTGAGAAAAGTTTGGCAAAATTGAACATACGTGTACCATATGATCATCAACCCCACTTATAGGTGTTAACACAATGGAAATTAAAATAGGTTTACATTAAACCTGTATGTAAATATTTATTGAAGATTTACTCATGATAGCCTGAAAATGCAAACCATCCAAATGTTTTTCAAGTCGTGAGTCTGATAAACAAACCATGGGGCATTCATATATTAGATTGGTACAGCAATAAGAAGATGAGCTATTCATGTTCAAAAATACATGGATGAATTACTACTGCTTTGTGTTAAGAAGCCAGACCCGGGGCGCCTGGGTGGCTCAGTGGGTTAAGCCGCTGCCTTCAGCTTGGGTCATGATCTCAGGGTCCTGGGATGGAGTCCTGCATCAGGCTCTCTGCTCAGCAGGGAGCCTGCTTCCCCTCTCTCTCTCTGCCTGCTTCTCTGCCTACTTGTGATCTATCTGTCAAATAAATAAATAAAATCTTAAAAAAAAAAAAGAAGCCAGACTCAAAAAACTATATTCCATTTAGTTCCATTTATGTGACATCTGGAACAGGTAAAATAGGGACAGAGAGCAGTTGATGGTTGCCAGAATAAGGGTAAGGGGCAGATCTGGCCATAAATAGATGTTACTAGGGAGTTTTTAGGTGTATCCTATTTTTGGTGGCTGTTACATGACTATAGACATTTGCCAAAACTCACAACTCTAAAGAGTTAATTTTACTGTATGTAAATTTTAAAATTATAAAAGCAAATAAAGAGAAAGTAGCAGCTGGCTGGAGCAGAGCTTATTTCAGAGCCAAGAAGGGAGCTTGAGGTCACAAGGGGACATTCTACTCGCTACTGCATATTCCACTGACTTTCGCCAAACCCATGGTGTGGACAGGCTGTGGGCAGAACATGGCCATTTTCAGGGTGCAGGAGCCCAAGGGTTTGACTCAGGGAACTAGAAATAGAGATAAATCTTGAGAAAGGGCAACTGTGTTGAAGTGGACAAATTGGTATTCTCAGAATGAAGTTGGGACCAAATATTTTGGCGTTACCTCGCCGGGAAAGAATAATGCAGATCAGGGCTCGTGGTGTTTGGCCAAGAGATCTGAAAAGCTGCTGGAAGACTTCCTCAGCTTGGGCCCTTCTCCATGTCAGTCTTCTCTGCTAGCAATTCAGTGCCTAAAGGCTATGTCTGTAAAGGGAAACCAACTCTTTGGGGGCAATCAGGTTTTAAGTGTTTTTTGAGTCCATGGGTTCTGCTTTTACTCTTAAATGTTGGGTAAGAGAGAACAAAGGTTTCAGCCTCAAGCTTACCTGATTATAAGGCTTTGTGACCTTGTGCTAGTTGCTTACCTTCTCTGAGCTCCATTTCTTTTCTGGGATAAAAGGTTTTTATGGAGATCACAGATGAGGCAGAATGGATTGAGAATGAACTATTCCCCCACCTACCTATCTACCTGCACATACACACACACACACACACACACACACACACACACACACACCTTGAAAGGGCTGGGAGAGTCATGGTCAGCCAGGGTTCAACAGGAGAAGATCAGGGTCAGAGTCAGATTCACAGCCATGTTCCTAATATTTGGGTGGGAGATAGTGGTGAGGGATGTCTCCAGAAAAACAGTGCCACCTTGGCATGACAGCATGCTTCTTAGATAACTAGGGATATGTTCATGATAGCTCTTTTTAGTGGGAGGCTAGACAAGAATGAAAGACCCTGCTATTCCTCCCACTCCTGGGACCAGAGTACTACTTTGCCTTTGGGTTTGGCAATATGAGGGCAGAGACAAGCCTACATTTGTCTTCTGATCAAGCTGGCGGGCTTGAGTCTGGAAACCCCCATCCTGTGGGGAGGGTTGGAGGTTCCCTGGGTGGGAGTTCTGGAATGGGAGTTGAGCAAGTGGATTCTGAAAAGAAGAAATGGAGAGATAGAGAGAAAACACACCATTGTGGTTATGGTGCTTTCTGACCCCCATATCTGTCTGTAAGATTTTTCTTTGTGTGGTAAAAGGCAACAAACAAGCTAGGAAAAATGACAAGCTCTGTTCCTTTTATACTTAACTGCACAATATAATGGTATGAGCAATATTCTCATTTGCTTAATTCTATAATGATTCTGTGTGTTGGTAGAGCTGCTTGGTGATGGGGCCTGTTGTGTGGTCTTATTATCATCACCATAGTTAATATTTACTAAACACAATATGCCAGGCCCTGTTTCAAGCACTTTAATGCCTCTTTAACCCTCATGTTAACCCCAGGTACATACTTTTATTTTAGAGATGACGCTATGTGAGGCTCATATGTGTTAAGCACTGTGGCTGTGATTGGATTGAGGCCTTTTGGATCTAGAGCCCATGCTTATGATCACCTTTCCATATGCATATCTCCCCAACCACTCCTACCCCTGCGTGAGAAGCTGCAAGAATTAATTCTCATAAGTTCTAGGTTATTAGGGAAGACTGTTTGATTTTAGGACCATTAGGATAGGTGCAGCAATAATTGAAAGCTTGGAAGGGTACCTGAACTTCATCAGTGACGTTATGGTCAGTGTTGTCAATACCACTAGCTCTGAGATTGGGGGAAAGATGGCGGGACCTTCACTCCTGGGGCTGCTTTTGTGTTCTCTCCATGACTGTAGCATAGTGAATTGTACTTTGGTTATTTTGGTTACCTAGATAAACTTTTCATTGAATAGACTTGATCTGAAAACAAATTGGGGAGAAAAAAAGGGAGATCTTGCTTGGTGTTGATGGTCTGATGATGTAACAAATTCCATGCCAACTGAAATCACCAATAAAACAGGAAGTCTGAAAAAGATTCGGAGGAGCTTTAATGAAGTCCTTGCTTCTGTAGAAAAGAAGGCATTGATTTGTTTCTTAAGGTAGTTTGAACCTCCCATTTCTTATAAAGAAAAGATTATTGGTGACTTTCTTCTTCTTCTTTTTTTTTTTAAGATTTTATTTATTTGGCAGACAGAGATCACAAGTAGGCAGAGAGAGAGGAGGAAGCAGGCTCCCTGCAGGGAGCCTGCTTCGGGGCTCGATCCCAGGACCCTGGGATCATGACCTGAGCCGAAGGCAGAGGCTTTAACCCGTTGAGCCACCCAGGTGCCCCTGTTGGTGATTTTCTATCTACTAACTACACATTCCCTTTGTGTCTGGGGTATGCATAGCAATGGGCTTGTGGAGCATAGCCACCCCTCAGGATGATACCAGAAGAAACCAATCATAAGCTCAGTAAGGATACAAGGAGAACAACAGGATAGGATTTAAACTGAGTACACTGGGGGTCAGTTCAAGGTTCTCCCTTTCCAGGCTGGGCTGAAGTCCCAATGCTGAGAGCTAGTCATCACCCCCCTCGAATTTTCAGAGCCACTAGGACAGAAGTACTGTTATGTGGTTTGGGGGAGGCTGCTGTTGGAGCCTTTACCTTTGTTGTTTAAAATAGTGTTCGATGGGGTGCCTGGGTGGCTCAGTGGGTTAAAGCCTCTGCCTTTGGCTCAGGTCATGGGATCGAGCCCCACATTGGGCTCTCTGCTCGGCGGGGAGCCTGCTTCCCTTCCTCTCTCTCTGCCTGCTTCTCTGCCTAATTGTGATCTCTGTCTGTCAAATGAATAAATAAAATCTTTTAAAAAAATAAAATAATGTTCGATTAACAAAAAAACAAATAAAAAATAAAATAGTGTTTGAGTTTGGGCCAGTCCTCCTGATGGGTTATTAGAGAGATGCAAGTGTTTTCTTCTGACCTTGTCGACAAATGTTATATACCAAGAATCCTTTCATTTTTACTAAGTCTCAGGGCTTCTTTACTAATAATACATTAATCAAGTTATTAAGGACTACTGATATTTACTTTTCAAAATGTTTTTAGGTAAGAATTCTCATTTCCATGGAACATTTGACATTTTGCAAAGCCTCCCCTGGACCTACCCACAACAAGTTGAAATTTCCAGTGTTTGGAAAGGATGCCTTGGTATCAGTGCATTATCAGTGATTTTTTTAGTTGATTGGTCATGGTGTTTGGTTGTTGCTCTTCTAGTATTAATGACTATTTTAAAGATTTAAGGGTGTATATTTACTAATTGCCTGGTAGTTATTACATTGTTACCATTTTGCTTTTTTCTCCCCATTTATCTTTTTTTTTTTTTTTTTT
>RCUC01117457.1:0-11029 GCA_003697995.1 Taxidea taxus jeffersonii
GTGGCTCAGTGGGTTAAGCCTCTGCCTTCGGCTCAGGTCTCAGGGTCCTGGGATGGAGCCCTGCATCGGGCTCTCTGCTCAGCGGGGAGCCTGCTTACCCCCTCTCTCTGCCTGCCTCTCTGCCTACTTGTGATCTTTCTCTGTCAAATAAATAAATAAAATATTTAAAAAGAACAAAAAAAACTCCTGCTACATGAGCATGGATTTATTTTATTATCATTATTATTATTGGTCACACTATTTTACCCACAGTGTGTATGTATTTATTTGTTTGCTTATTTTTCTTCCAATTTTTTATTGAAATTCCAGTTAGTTAATAGGTATAGGATTTAATGATTGATCTCTTACATACAACACCCAGTGCATGGATTTTAATTATTTTTAATTATTTCTTATTTTTAAGTAAGTTCCATGCCAAGTGTGCAGTCCAAACAGGACTTTTAACTCATGACCCTGACATCAAGACCTGAGCTGAGATCAAGAGTCAAACTCAACCATCTGAGTCACTCGCTCTGACTTTTAATTTTATGTCTTCAGCTTCTTTCTTGTGTATTTTCTCAGTACACTTCCCATTACATATCTATAATTAGATTCACTTTCATTCTGTAAAATGTTTTTCCTAGTTGATTTCACCATTTGTTTCATTTTTCCATTTGATTGTTAATTTCATTTTTTATGTTTAAAAACATTCTATGAACTAAAACAAAATCTCCACCAACTCTAATTAAACATGTGTCCTAGCATAAGCCATATGTTTGAAGAGAAATCAGAATGCATAGATAAGAAGAAACAAATGGAAAATCTTGAGATGAAATAAATATCAAAAAAATTATTAGAAAAGATCAGCAGACTTCAGCAGGCAGAATAAAGAATGCTTTGAAGAGAATTAAGAATCTCACAAATTAAAGGAAAAAAAAAAAAAAGAGAAAGAAATATTGACCAGGCCTCTGAGAAATAAGTGACCCATAGTAAAATAATGTCTTCCTTTTTTAAAAAATTGCTAAAAAAGAGCTGTTAAATATCATTTCTGTTCACATCTCTCTTGCTACTTTTTGGGGTTCCAAATTAGGGATGCTAGAACTTTTTAAATGTATTTTGCTGTAATTTTTCTGCATACAGGAGTCTGGGGATTTTTCCACTGAGGTTTTCCAGATGAGTAATTCTGTAATCTGATATGCCCAAACTACTGTTCAAACCGTACACTGAATTGCCTATTATGTATTGTACTTTTTAGTTCTATAATATCTACTTGAAATTGTTGTATAGATTCCAACATACTGAGCATAGTCTACATTTGTTATATTTTGTATATTTTTCTTCCATTTTAAATGTGTTATTGTTTTATTTTTTAATTTTTGTTTTTCATGTACTCTTGCTCTACTATCTGGGTCATACTTAATGTTCTTCCCTCTTTTCTTTTTTTTCCTTTTTTCTTCTCTTAGCAATAAGTTATGAAATGTGATTGAAATGTGATTCTTAACATGTATGGTAATTTTTATTGTGTGCAGGAATTGTGTATAAGACACCCATAGCTGCTCTAGGTGTCCCCAAAGCTTTCTCTCTCTCCTCTTTTAGGAAGATAGGCTGAGGAGCTGATTACCTGTATTGAATCGTAGGTTGTGCCAGGTCAAAGGTGAGTGACTTTTAGTAAATTTGGGCTTTCCTTATGTTGTTCAGGCTTGGGCTTGCTGGGCTTTCAGTTGTGAGTTTATGTGACTCCATTTTCGCAACTCTGAAGCTTATGGATGGTTAGGCTCTATCACCAAGAGGTTCAAACCCCAGCCTTTATTTCTTGCCACATGCAACATCAAAATCAGTGTATTATGGGGAGATACATCCTTTGCCTGAGATAAGTCTCCTTTTACTATGTCTTGTGTTCAAAATACAACATGATTTTGGGGATTGATGCCTTTGAGAAATTTCAAAGAGGAGCTCACCAGCATTCCACAGAGCTCTCAGATTAAGCTCTTGTGACTTGGAGAAATTATTAAATTAGAGTCCTTGATGTCGATGCTTAGAATCTATTTAACCCTCTGTGGTAACTAAGACACTGGGGATTTCTCTTTCCCTCAGCAGATGTCCTGCACCTGGGCCAACTCTAAGTACTCTATCAGTTAGAATTCAATCACAATAAGCAAAGCCCTCCATGAGAAGCCATGTGTTCCTAATAGGAAGTGCAGCCATTGCACTGAAGACTGGAGATCAAAAGGAGGAGGTGTGTTTATTGGAACCACAATTTGGAGTAGGTCCCATAGATCTAGAACTCTGATCTCTGGGGGAAGGGTTGTCCAAAGTGGTGCTGAGCTTCAGGGATTTGTCTAGACTTAGAGTCTAGAACCGCAAGGACACTTGATAGCAGTGCTAGTATCTCTACTTCTGATAATTATCAGTTGGTTCTGAAAATTGCTTTTTTATATATACACACAGAGAGACACACACATTCTATCTAACTATCATCTATCTACCATCTATGCATCATCTACATATCTATATAAATATTGTACAGAAAGAAAATGACTGTTGATGCCAAGGTGAAAGCTGTTAATGAAGCAACACTGTTGTGTAGACCAATCCAAAATTTCCCAGGTTTCCAAAGTCACTTCAGTCCCCCCAGTTTGCACACAGGAAGAAGTCCATCAACGAAGAAGTACAATTTATAGGTTCACATTCCCTTTGTGACAAATTAGAGTTCAAAAAGGAAGGATGTGTGGAAATGAGAGACAAGTTACACACACACACACACACACACACACACACACACAGCATCCATGAGGTGTGCCTTTGCTTAAGAACATAAAGAGATTAATTCCATGAAAAACTAACCACTAAAATTGCTTAAAATAAGTAGAAATATGGTAGGAGCTATGTAGTTCACTAATTTTTAATGGTTAACATTTATGATTCCCAATGATAAAATATCATTAGGATTTTCTGTCATTAACCTGTGACATATGCTCTAAGCTTTCTGTTGCCTGGAGACTAAAACTTAATACATGGGAAAGTTCATTTGGAATTGAGTTTCTCTTTTTAAAAAACTTGCCTTTCCTTCTTAGGTTAAGTTGAAACTCCTTGATCTACTTTCTTAGGTGAACTATGAACCCTATTGATTCTACTCTAAAGATTGTGCAGGTGGAGATTTCTGTTTTTGTTTCTCTAGTGGAGTTGGAGCAAGTGGAACATTCTGCTCCTTTTTCTCATCCTTTTCTTCATTTCTTAGAAAAAGCAAGGGTAATAAACCACATAAGAAGCAAAATGGAATTATCCCAAGTAGTATCATGTAAAACTTCCTTTGTATCTTGTTCTTCTTTCTGTGAGGGTCTGCCACTATCTATACTACTTCCAAAGCCTTCTACCACACAGTCAGCAGGGTTCCACTCATGCTTGCAATGGCAGTGATATCTGTTGTTATAAACCCTGATCATATTTCAGGTCTCAGGTGAATAAGCTCTTGCCAGATGTGACATAGGGATACACTTCCTTTCGATGCAAATCTACTCTGCACCACACTCTCTACCATCTATCCCTGCACTAATATCAGGTATCAATATCCCAGCGTGTAGTCCATACCCCAGCAGATGATGCCGTTAAGGCGAGTAGAATGTACAGTAGAATGATTGTTCAGAAGGGCCGCCTGGTTAGCTCAGTTGGTGAAGCCTCTGACTCCATTTCAGCTCAGGTCATGATCTCAGGGTTCTAGGATTGAGCCCATCTTCAGGATCTCCACTTAGCAGGGAGTCAGCTTGCCTCCCTCCCCTTTTGCCCCTCCACCCACTTGCACTCTCTCTCTCTCTCTGAAATAAATAATAAATAAATAAATAAATAAATAAATCTTTAAAAAAAAAGAATGATCACTCAGAAGAGTAATTTTTGTCACATTCTGACACTGAACCTTCCCACACAGGATATCTGATATCTGATATGTTACATTGTACAGATGTAGAACCATATATACCACAGTTACCCCAATGGTCACCTTGGATGTTCTTTGTTATGGCAGCTCTGATTTCTATACTTGACCTCTTTGCCAAACATTCTCCTCACTGTTCATCATGAATATTGCATCTCTTTTCATAGCAGTAGCTATTTCCTGTGCATTTCACTTTGTACAGACACATCTTCTGGACACTGAGAGATTTCCCATCGCCCCACTCAGGAAGGTCACATTCATTTTCCTGTTCTCTACACAGGTCATCTGAAGGCATGATCTTGAGGTCTTTGCAACAAAGCCTCAAAGCACAAGTAACTCCAGGACTCAGAGTGGCGTTTGACTGACAGCATGGAACTTTTGTATACAAGTTTAAGGAGACATGGTCACACTCTTCTCCCTCTTCATCCACAGGGTTCCCACAGCATGTATACTTGGAGATTCTGTCTAGAGTTATTGAAGTGTACAAACACTTCTTTTTTTCTGCCACAGTGTTCAATACTTAGAATAATTGTGGCTGCTGAGGTTAGTTGTTGTCACTCTCTATGGAAACATTATGCACCTCTCATTCCCATATTTATAAATGTTATCACCATCTAGCATACCCAGATAATGACCCACTTCATGCAACACTGTAAATGCAAAACCATGCAAGTTTTCTTGTGTGAAACTAATGACTCCACATTGAAAGTATATTAGACACACTTCCAATATAGGTCATGCTAATGTCAATAGCATAGGTTTTCTTTACAAAAATAAATGCAAGATCATGAGGCAAATGGGTGCCAAAGGTTCCATTCTTCCATTTGCAAAATGGTACTCAAGAGGTTCAATGTTATCAGTTGAAAGGAGGTTTTGTGGGGCGCCTGGATGGCTCAGTGGGTTAAAGCCTGCCTTCAGCTCAGGTCATGATCCCAGTGTCCTGGGATCAAGCCCGGCATTGGGCTCTCTGCTCAGCAGGGAGCCTGCTTCCTCCTTTCTCTCTCTCTGCCTGCTTCTCTACCTACTTGTGATCTCTGTCTCTCAAATAAATAAATAAAATCTTAAAAAAAGAGAAAGAAGGTTTTGTACATTCCATATCTCAATTCTTATTAAAATCATAGCCAGATCCAGTGATTTAAAAACCTGATTTACATAATTGATAACAAGGTGTACTGTATTCTGACATTTGAGATATTACCCCAAACATATCAATTGTGGTCTATCATTACTGCCAATTCAAGAAACCACTTGTGGTTCACTAATCTTTATACCCACTCTGGATCAAAATGGAGCTATCACTCTCTAGAAACTTCAACTGTTGTACTCTTTCTTCATCTGTTAATGTACATCTCATGGGTTGGAATTGTATTTTCTCACTGTTGATATTATATATCAGCTGTTCAAATGTGGTGGAAGGTCTTTTGGGCTCGATTTCATAAACAATGTCATTTGTCTATCATATTGCTCAAAAGCCTCTGGAACAGGTACTGAGAGCAACTAGGGACTCTGTGTCCCCTTCCACATAACCGTGATAGCAGGAGTCCTTCAGGACAAAAAGCTGATTCTCAAGGAATACACCCTGGTCTATGTAGGTAAACACTGGGAGGTTTCTGGATAGAAAAAAGTTTATTGATCTCCACGTGGAGTATGTACCTCTGGCCTCCAAAATGCAGGCTGTAAGAGAACAAGACTGGAGGCTTCATGCCAGTATCATGTCTCAAGGGAATCAATACTTCTGGATGTCACAGTAATAGGGGTGCCAACCTGGGACCATCCAGAAAAGAACTGACACACCGCCAGCCAGAACATAGGAAGAGAGCCGTACATGCACCAGGACCTCTCCCACAATCACTGTGGAGACACCATATTCAGCCACTGATGAGCGCAAAAAAGGGCAGGTCAGGAAGCATCACTGTTCTGTTTCTTCCCTCTAAGCTGGATGTGGTGCTGACCTTTAACCTGTTCTCTTGCTAAGTTACATGATTAGAGTAGCAGCACTAAAAAAAAAAAAAAAGGTAAGATGAAGGACAGAGACAAGACAAGGGTGGGGGGGTATGAGCTGGAGGAGGAAGAGAAAGGTATGTGAATGAGTTAAAATGGGGGCATGTTGGGCTCAAGATGTTGACTCACTATACTGCATTGCATTTTGTCTTAAATAGTAGTAAGGCAGGGTGAGACTGGGTGTACAAAATTATGGTGATTGGCCATAGGTTGATAGTTACAGAACTTAGATGAAGGACATGTATGGATCCATTATACTGTTTTCTAAATATATGAATACATATGAATATTTTCACAATAAATATATAAAACAAAAATTTCTTAATGGAAAGGTGAATACCTATCACGTTTTGATGAAGAATGCTTGATGTACACATATGGGCTAGGTATAAATACAAATACATATGTCCTCCTTTCATTTTTCAAGGAATTTTTAGTGGCATTACTCAGAAGAGATATAAAAATTACTCACATATTTTCTTCTCAGTGTCTGTGATATATGATTCCATGTAACAAATTATTAATTATCCTGTCTCTTTCCTGAGATCCTCTTTTCATCTAGGACTATGAAACTGCAAGGATTGAGACATCGGTTGTTTTCACAAATATTGGTAGCTACTATACTGGTACCTTCATTCTGTAATCAACAAGTAACAGTAGTATTTGAAGAAGGAGTATTTTGGGTTGGTGATGGATGTTATTCAAGTATGTTTATCTTTGATTCTGCTCTTAAGAACAACAGAATTTTAAAAACCTCTAGCCATGTAAAATAGAAGGAAATCAAACAGCTGGAGATGCCGCATATACTGAAGATAATATAAAGTTCCTTCAGAAAAAAATGAAATCTGGTTTTAGCACAATGCCTGGCTAGTGATAGTGATTTGTTGCTTTCTTCTTTCAATAAAGTGTTTATAAAAACACATAATGTGCACACGTGGTGCTACAAACTTGGGAAACCTAAATGACTATACATCTCAAGAAAATTTAATAATATGGAGCTCAGATTTAGAGGAGATGGGGCAAAGATACACATTAGAAATTTGTAAAATTAAATTCAATATTTTACATATAAAATTTTTATTTTATTTATGTAGGGCAATACCCACAGTCTTCATCAGATCATTAAAGTGAGATTGTTTAAAGTAAAAACTATTGATATTGTTGAAAAAACATAAGATATTGAATTTGGCTATAAGAGAGCTAAAAGAGACTAATCAAATCCACTTCCCATGGTGGATAATATAAATATGTAAATTATATATAATTTTATAATATTATATATTAATTGTATGTTATATATTATAATGTATAATCCAATATGATATATATAAATAATATAATGCAATAATAATATAAAATTGAAAGATACTTAATTAAAGACCTATCATCTCTTAGATTGTGTGCCCGTTTTTTGCTTATTTTTTTTTGTAAATCTTGATTCTATGTTCTTTGACCTTTTTCTTTGGAATTATTTTCCTGTCATTTATGGAATTTCCCTTTCATAAAAAGCAACAACAGTCACTTCTCCATCAAACTTCTCCATGGATAGCTCCTTATTCATAGCTAATTCTACTACACAAAACTATCAGCTGACAGCTGAACAACATGGAAGGACCAGCAGGAAAGATTTCCATACTCAGAATATCCATATGCCATTCTACCAGATATCTGGTTGCAGTTCACTCTTACTCAAATCCACTTCCAAACCACAAGCCTAATAGCTAGCTATCCATTAACCCACTATTTAGCCTCTTTTCCTATTCATACACCAATTACCAAATTAGTCCTACACAAACTTCAAAAAATTGAATCTTATTTCCTAATGTATTATCCACCAATAATTTTACCCATATTCTGGATTTCATGAATGTGTGGACAACCGATATAAAACCTGGATTATTCAAGCTTTAAAACTCATTTTTGACAAATGACCTATGGCTGCACATTGTATCTTACTATCACCTAAAGTCATTAACAAACCCTAACCCCATTCCTAACCCTAATCCTAACTCTTATTATTACTTTCCACTGTCCTAATTCTTACATATTAAATAGTTAACCACAAGTCTCATTTTCATTCAAAAATTACTTCCCAAGTTTCTGGGCAAAAATAACTTTTCATTCCACTGTTTCCCACTTGTTAAGTTCTCCTATTTTACTTCTTATCCCTATAGCCTGGCTCTAGACTCCATCAGTTCAACCACTGTGGGCTCAACCCAGACAGAATTAAACCTTTTCCTGCTTCCTATACTTCTACAACAAATTACCCAAACTGTAAGAAAATCAGAATGTGTAGAGAATGAATATGTGAAAGGTGAAAAGTACAAACTGGATAAGACAGACTGACATTTCAGCCTAAAGGGTGAAGTCAGAAACAGATGTTTATTTCAACCCGTGGACACCTCTAATAATTTGAGATTTGTTGTCCACTTTGTTTCTTAATTTTTCTTTTAATTCCCTCATCAATGCACAGGATCCTCAGCTGACAATCCATTGTATTTGTTTTACAAGTAATTATTATTAAGTTTCAGTAATGGTAGTTTAAGTTGTAAAAAAAAAAAAAGAATTTTTCATTTATGCACACTTAATAAGGATCCAATATTTTTATTTGTTCTTCTTTCTTGCAGATAGTTGAGAAACCTATTTCAGATTGAACATTAACCTCATCATTAAAATGACCTAAATTCCTAGAGTGTGTGGATATTTTTCTAGGACTAAAGGAAAGGGAAATTTCACAAGATGCCAAGAGCCAACAAAAAGACATAAGATCCCTAAATTAAATCTTTTTTAGAGGACACCTCCTATAAATTGTGAGCAGAATCCTAAAATACTGATTTGCT
Source organism: Taxidea taxus jeffersonii (assembly GCA_003697995.1). Taxonomy (NCBI): domain Eukaryota; kingdom Metazoa; phylum Chordata; class Mammalia; order Carnivora; family Mustelidae; genus Taxidea; species Taxidea taxus. Next base: position 8,749 of record RCUC01117457.1, read on the forward strand.
TTCCATAGTCCTCTTGATATATATTTGGTAATTATTATGGGGTATTGATTATAATAGAAAAATTATATTTAAATAAGATAGTGTTAAGTGACCTTAATCAATTTAAATTGACCAGAAATAATTCTTAAGATGTCAGCTTACAAACAGGTAATAGGAAAACAAACTCCAAAAATATCTGAGTCAGACTGAATTTGTCCTCATAACATTCTTTTATAGACTGACACAAAAGACATACTTCCTGAGAAAGTATAACATTTTCTTTCCTTTTTTTTTTTTTTTGAAAATTTTATTTATTTGATAAAGAGATTGAGAGAGAGAAAGCATGGCAAGGCAGAGCAGCAGACAGAGGGAAAGGGAAAGCAGGCTCCCCACTGAGCAGGGAGTCCTATATGGGTCTTGACCCCAAGACGCTGAGATCATGACATGAGCCAAAGGCAGTCACTTAACCAACTGAGCCACCCAGGTACCAAAGTATAACATTTTCATTGATGTGGTAGAGAACCATAATAGTACATAAAATTCCAAATAGACTATCACATATTATCTTTTATAAATTCTTTTCTTTCCCTACAGCTTAATAAAATTCATCAATCTAGTTACCCTAATACATCTCCCCTCTCATTTTCCTTTATAGCATAATTCAGTTTTTCCCAATGAGTAGCAACCCATTAGAAACAAAAATTTTTGGCTCTCAGTAAATAGTCCAGAATCAGACATATACAGATTACAGATCCTCCTCAAGATTAAGAAATTGGCAAATAATCGTGTTGTGTTTGTATGTATGCACCTGTATATGTATTCATGTATGTGCAAATACTATTGCTTCTCTCCTTTATTGTTAAATTCTCAAATGACTTACCAGCAGTAAAATTAATGGTCCCCCTGGTCTTTTTGCACTATAGTCCTGTCATAGATAATTTGACCACTGATAGCTATGAACAGATTTTTATTTGAAACTTTACATGACAAAGAATAGTAACAATCCCCTCCCTTTCATCTCTCATTTAACTGTGTTCTAGATTGAACTGCTTAGCTGCAAGACTTTCTCAATTCTAAAGACCATGGCAACTGGATAAAACTTCTCCCACTCTAGCTGCATCATCTCCATCATGCTTTATATCTAACTACTCTTCAATATGAATAAATGTGACTACCTTTTTTAATCCCAATTCTGTGTGCTCCCTGCACACAGTAGAAACACATTATCTTCAGTACTTTTGCCCTGGTCCCAGATTATTTTCTCAACATTGAACGACATTATGGAATACTGAATTACTATAGATTAGAAAGAAGTTTGACCTTACTTAAACAATTTACAGAGATACAGACATCAGTAATCATCTGTAACTTTCACTATAAGGTCAATAAATAACTCAGAGACATTTCATATATACAAAGAAATATGCTCATCTGTTAGGAAAGAACTGCATCAGCAAGAATAAGGAAAGTAAAACTTAAAAGGAGACAGAGGTGAGTTGAATATAGTGCAGGTGTTGAGGTAAGCACCATGGTGATGTAAGACAGTTTCCTTTTTTCACTCCCCTGTCTAAACAACCACTTACAGACATCCATACAGGAACAAGAGTGCTTCAGCAGTGGGAGGGACAGGGTGGGGGGTGGGACTCTTGCTTATTTGTGCATGGTAAAAGAAACAATCAAGCCCTTGTTATGGGATGCAAATCCAAGGGAGTTGATAAACTCATCCCACCTCCATTTGCTTTGGCCAAGGAGGGAAACAAACTTGGAAGGAACTGAACTGAGTAGAAATAAATAGGTGAGAGAGAGTTCATCCAAGTTCAGCCTGCCAAAGGGGAGATTCCAGCACACCACTGGAGTGGGATAAGGACAAGTTCGATTGCAATGGACAGTGGGGAACTCCACTAGGAGAGCCACAGACCCTCCTCAAGGTGAGATAGCAATGGGCTACGCTCTCTGGCAGTGGCAGCAGAAACATTTTCTGCAGAGGCCAAAAGACTCAACTTCTCTCATGGTAGAGTTGGAAAAAGTGTGTGGCTACTCAGCTAACCTAGTTTTGGGGGGCTCAAGTGGAGAAACCTGTTTGTCTCCAGTAGCTACCAAGTTTCTGAGGAAGAACCACCATCACAGGGTGAAGAAGAAAGGGAAGAAAGCAGATAAGAATATCAAAGTACATGAAAGGAACCTGATTCATGCTCTGGCTTTAGGACTTTAGCAAGAGGTCTGCATATAAGCCTCTGGGATTGTTCCATGGGAGGATCTCCTTACCAACACAAAGGCATCTCCAAAGCCTCAATTGCCAAAC
>RCUC01117458.1:0-42944 GCA_003697995.1 Taxidea taxus jeffersonii
AAAAAAAAAAAAAGGAATGACTTAAACAGGAAGGAACAAGAACTTGATGCTTTTGGAAATTCCTAGCCTACTCAGATGGTGAATGATGTGAAAATTAGGAAATGTCTTATGAGTGAAGATGCAATCCAGGATGCTGTCAAGAAAATGTGGTTCAAGGATGATGTTGTGGATGAGACTGTGAAATCCTTTGTGAAGACCTCAGAAAGATCATAGGTATTGCCTCATAGGGTAGTACAGTTCAGTCCGTCCAAAGTCTCTCTTAAAGGCTTCTGGATATACCCCATAGAACTTCTCCAACTGGACAGCTTCTAACACCTAGGGATCTTGTCCCTCAGCCGTCTCAGGGGAAACTCAAGGTAGAAAAAGGACTCATTTTGAAGGGTGTAGTGGGTGTGACTTTTGTCTAATGAAAAGAATGCTAATAAGAATCACAGGGGATACACAAACTTTTAAAGACGAGTATATTCAAAGAAACACTGCCAGCTTGGACTAAGAGAGACAGATAAAATAAAATAAATAGAGACCTCTCAAATCCTGGAATTCTACTGGTTGGGAGGAGCCTGAGAAAACTACATCACTAAAAACAGGCAGTTTTCTTGGGAAAGGAAGGATGAGTGACTGGGTAGAACTAAGAGGCCAGAGAATAGAGCTGAAAGCCATGGACAGTGATTCCTGGAAAGGAATGGGACCAAGTCAAGACACATCCCAGATATGTCTGGCTCAATTTCAAGAATGTTGTTGACTCATGACTTCCTTGTGCTTCTTCCTCCTTTTCAACAAGAATGTCTCTCATAGTGAACTTATGCCTGCCCCACCATTGTGTGTTTCCAGTGTGGGGGCCCTATAATTTGTCTCTTGTTCACAGGTCTTCTGGTAAAGGGGAAGTGTACTTGAGGAGCTGTTCTTAAGAAACTAGACCCAGATTGTTCTGTTGGCACCAACACATAATCTAGAAGACAAGAGTCTAAATTTAAGCTGCTACTGTGATATGATGAACTTTGGGGACCCTTGGGAAAGAGTGCACATATTTTGCATGTGAGAAGAATAGAATAATTCGGGGGGACAGAGGGTAGACTGTGTTCAGCACATCTCTTCCTTTCAAGAGGTAGAGCCAAATTGCTCTTTGCTTGAGTGTAGACTGGACTCAACGAGTAGTTTCTACTGGATAGAATAAAGCAGAGGTGATGCTGTTCAACTGCAGAGACTAAGTTATAAGTAGTGTAGAGAAGAAAAACTTTTCCTCCTTTTTAGTTTTTTTTGGCTAATCTAATAATTCAGTTGACATAAGACAGTTAACAGAAAACATACAGTTAATTTTGTACGTATGGGAGCTCATAAAAATATGAGGCTCAAAAACGTGACTGAAGCAGGCAGCTTTTATACCTAATCACACAAAGAACTATACATTTATGAAGAATGGGCAGGACAAAAAAGTTGGGGTTGGTTTAGCAAATTAATGAAGAAGTAACAAGGTTTATGTACGTAGCCTTCTCGGCCCTGAATTCCTGCTTGCTGGTGAGAATGACGCTTTCTACCCTCCAGGTGCTGGGAAAAGTACCTTTCACTTGGAAATTTATTTCCCACTTTCGGGGGGGACAAAAGAGGGTCAGAGTGTCCTTGTGTGGGCTATTTCCTAAGTTACTTTAATTCAAAATAACCAATATGTCAAAGTGGCATATTTTGGAGTGGCCTGTCCTGAACCCCATCTCAGGTACTGCAGCTTTCTATTTGCTTTCTCTCTTTGATCACTCACTCTATGTGGAGCCAGCTGCCATAAACTGAGGACCCTTATCTACGGTGATGGTTGATGGAGCAAAGAGTTGAGGTCTCTGAGCAACAGCTAGTAAGGCACTGAAGTCTGCCAACAGCATTGCAAATGATCTGCTGGGAAGGGGATCCCTCAGCCTCCCTCAGGCCTTCGGGTGCCTGCAGCCCTGACTGCATCTTGTTATCTATATTGGGAGTTCATAAGCAAGAATCACTCTCAAATTCCTGACCGACAGACCTGTGAGATTCTTAACGTTTGTGTTTTAAACTACTAAATGTTTTGGGTAACTTGTTATCCAGTAATGTATTATAATACATTTTATAGTCTTTTAAAAAAAATCTAGTGTATAATTTACACTTAAAGCACATTTCTGTCTGAATTCACTTTAGATGTTCCATAGCCATATGTTATTAGTGGATAACATTGTAGACAGTGCAGCCCCAAAAGAAATGGCTGTGTCTACATGACTTTAATACACTGAGAATTTTCACATTTCCAGATGGAGTCGTTGTCGTCGTTGTTGTTGTTGTTTGTTTGCTCAGAGGATCCTTTTATCCCTTCTCCATCTGGTTACAGTCTCCTCATTCGTAAGATCTCATCCTATTATTAACGTTTTTAAAATTTCTTTCAACCACTCAGAATTAATTATTCCCTTCTACTCTCTTAGCACAGTGCTTATAATTGGTTACATGTGTCTCTTTTCTTCTAGACTGTGAGAATCTTGAGGGCAAGATTTATGTATTTGGTTTTTTCAAAAAGTCTTTGCATGTGCTTAGCTGACTGCTTACACTTAGTGTTCAGTAAATATTTGTTAATACATAAATGGTAGATGCTACACAAATACTTGGCAATGATGTTGTAGAAGTGGCTCTTGTACTGCATGAAAAACTGACCTGCAAGATTCCTAACAATTGTCAATGTCCTATAAAATGCATCATAGAGAGATGTAGTTCCCACCTGAGGGCATCTAAACAGAGGGCATATTTCTCTCCCCCAAATAATTGTGCACAGGTTGGTTATGCAGAGCATAAATAATTGAGTGAAGAGGGTTGCCCATTAGTCACTGAAGGCTGCCTCCATGAAGAAAGTTTTGTTGCACAATTCCATCTCTCTCTCCTTGGGAAATGGCCCTAGCACAATGAAAATTGTGCTGCATGTCTTCCTATGAGCTGAAGCCTCTACTAAGCATTTTTAATATTTTATTGTAGATGCATGAGGCAGAAATCAAACAGCACAAATGCTAGGTCAAGAGAGGGTTACTTCTTTGTTTTATGAGAAAAAGATCTAATTTTTGTTTTCTGTGGGTAAATATTCTTCAAATGCAAGGATAACTTATAAAAACAAGTTAAAGAAAATGAACCCAATTTTTCAGATATAGCATGACTAAGCAGGATGTAGAAATTATAAGAATGTCACCAGAAGATTGTCTATCAGTAAATAGATACTTTCCTTTTTTTTTTAATTTTGCAGAGACAGGAAAGCAGATGGAGGCAAAGATATGAGTCTCATCCTGGTGGGTTATTGTTCCAAACAGTAGCATGAGAGTATTATCTGACCACTTGAGCCGTGAACTTCCTCTCAACATTGTGGGATGACCCAGATACTGAACTTTTGTCTCCTGCTTTTTACCCCTTTTCTGGAACAGACCATGCACTTTCAACAATGAGATGATAGTGCAGCCTTGGGGGGTGGGGCGGGGGAGGTCCTCTAATGGATTGACTTTCCTGATAATTTTTACTAGTAAGCTACAGTTTTCAGATTTTTTTTCCTCCCCCCTCAAAGGAAGGATGCCAGAAGCAGCATATCTTGTTCTTGTCATGTTAGTGCATCATAGAAATATTAGCATCCTGGATGAGAAAACTGAAAGCCAGGGGCTGAAAGCTCAGCGATCCATATGGTTTATAATACACACCCTCAGGCAGGGCTTGTGGATTGTGGTTGTTTAAAAGAAAAAAAGGGAGGAAAAAAAAACAACAACTAAGCTAAACTAAACAAAGAATAAAACATGTGAAAAGTGACTTTCTTATATGGGAATCAGAATGGGAGGCTGTTCTTTATAGCTGATTTCCTATGCCTGCAATGCCCCTAAGCTTGTCATCCAATTACTAATAGAAGGAGTCTGCACAGGCTCACATGGGCACCCCCACAGGAAGGGAAGCTGCGAGCTATTTCCATGTCCACCTCGTATTAATTTTATACAAGGGAAATTACCATGGACTAATGGACTTCTTTCCATTTGTGGCTTCTCTGTCAGTTTTCAGCAGGGAAAGCATGGGGCAGGAAATTTGCTTTATGAAAACCACCTAAAACTTTTCTAAGTATTCTTAACTCCTAGTGCTCAGAAAATTAGGATTTCTTTTTTTCCTATAAGTTCATGTTAGCTTGTTTTCAAAGAAAGTTCAGGTTTTGTTCCTCTCTCACCGAAAATTTTCCATCAAGATAATACTGGATATAGTCTATTCCTTGTCAAAGTTAGGCTGTGATAGAATGATAATCTTGCACAGTTGATTGTAAGTTCAATAACACCATTTAAATTTCATATCATTAAATTCATATCATATGAATTTATACTTGTACAAATAGCATTACTGTCTAAATTTATGTGAGACAGAAAAATAGAAACATACTTAGATGTTGTATAAGAGACCACTAAGAATATGTAGGTTAAGTTATTTGTTATATGAATATTATCAGTTTATCTGAATCTATTTATAAAACCCATCTATGTTTTGTAGATACTAATACTTACTGTGCTTCTTTCTAAAGATTTATTTTTTGTTATAGTTCTTTGCTAACACCGTAAATGAAGATTATTTATGCTATTGTTTATCCAGACCTTTAAAATGATCAACACTACATGATTTTGCCCTTCAGTTTCAGAATATCTTAAAAGTACCCCTTTTTTTCTCTTCACAGTAGTTTTTCTTTCATAGATGATCTTGCTTATCTAGACTAAAAAGTTAGTTTGGGCCACTGGATGAAAACCAATAAACACATAAAGGAAAAATAACCATTTATTTGCCAGTTAGTTGTCTCTGGAGATTGAGGTGGCCCTTTGCTAATCTTGCATCTAAAAATAGATTGAATCAGTCTGGGAAGTTTATCAGACTCCTCTGTGTTTTCTGCTTGGTTTGTTTTAGGATAATTTTGAGCTACTGGATGTCTGTGGCCTTCCAGGTCTCCTGGAACCTAATAGGTACTTAATTAAAGAGTATCATCTTGATGATCATGAGGTTAATCAGAATTATAGGAAAATTAACATGCCATAGGGGATTCCAAGCTTAATGTATGATATAGTTAAAGATCCTAAGATCTTTAAGATCTTAAAGCAGTTGCTATTAGGACCTGAAGCAGTGGGTGATATCATATAGAGTCCTAGAACTAATGGCAAAAAATCCTGCCTAGTTCCTTCATCTTCAGAAAGAATGGTTAGATATGTTATTATGCTTTTTTTTTTTTAAGATTTTATTTATTTATTTGTCAGATAGAGAGAGAACGCAGGAGCGAGCACAGGCAGACAGAGTGGCAGGCAGAGGTAGAGGGAGAAGCAGGCTCACTGCTGAACAAGGAGCCCGATGTGGGACTCGATCCCAGGACACTGGGATCATGACCTGAGCCGAAGGCAACTGCTTAACCAACTGAGCCACCCAGGCGTCCCTGTTATTATGCTTTTTGAAAATACATGAAATTCTGCTTACACATGCATACCTATCAGTTAGATATGTGTCAATTCTCACATAGGAGAACCGGAAGGAAAATATACTATCAGTTGACTATAAAACTAAATCTGAATCCTAGAAATTAGTTTTTAATATGCATCTTAGACTTACTGAGATTAAAAAAAAAAGTTTTCACTTGTGTGCCTTGATTTTCTAAATTAAAATGAGGAATAGATCTGATCTGGGTTTTTTCCAGGAGTAAATTAACTTCTTAAGCATGAAAAAAGAAATTCCCTTTTTAATTTTTGGTATCTTGATTCTTCGATATGACATAAATCTGAATTCCTCCCATATTCCCCAAATGGAACAATGATATTATTCCTATCTCCCCAACACCTTCCACATACACCTGTAAAGTAAAGAAAAGTCACATCTGAACCAGTTGGTTAAGGGCCAGTTCCAGGCTCTGTAGTGAGCTTTGTTCAGTTGTGGGGAGAGAGATGCTAGAAGAGCTCCAGATGGATTGAAACCATGAATGGGCAATAGGACTTCTCAGCCCTGATGCTTTCAGTGTCTGAATGATATCTGGGCACTGAAAACCAAGGATGGACATCTTCAGTTTTATCTCCCAATCCGGCTCAAAGCAGGAAACACCACTTACCATATTATATCGAAAGAATTGTAGGATTTTTGTTTACACAAATCATATTTGTTTATATAATCATTTTTAAACATAGCAGAGAGCTTAGAGTTTGCTGCAAAGTTTACAAATGGTTATAAGGAAATACAGTATGTGTGTGTGTGTGTATATATATATGTATATATTTATACATATATGTATAATTTTTTAAAATCCAATCCTATAAACTTTCAAGGAGTGGTGGAAACCTCCTCCCTCTCCCTATCAGTCTCTTCTTTCTGACTATCCTGTTTTTCGGATTAGCTCTCCCTGCATCATCTACTGCATATATCTGGAGTGTGATTTGGGCTCTTACCAATGAGGTTGGCGTCCAGATTTTATAAATGCCTCTCACTCATTTTCTCCTTGTATCTTTACAACCATTTTAACACTCTTGTTGGTGGGTAAGTAATGATGAAAGGTAGCAGGCAAATGACCTCTTGTATATTTCTGGAGAAGTAATTAGTAAGTTGGACCCCTAGAGACACGGGTGATATATTACAGCTTGTAGGTGGTTTGGCACCACAGATACTACTCCACCCACACAGCTCTGATCAACTTACATGTTTTACAGCAGAGGTAAGACAACAGCAGCAGATGGAAGAAAATGTGTTTATAAACAGTATATGTGTGCTTTCTGGGTTGACAGAGGGACTCTATATACATTCATTATATACTTAATGTCACAGTGACAACTGATGGTGAAAGTAGATAGATTTCAGTAAACCCTTTAATGTAGGTTTCAGTAAACACTGATAAGGAACACTGAGCTTGGATATCACAATAAGAAAAAATAAATAATGCAAACTAGGCATACTCAGTATTCACCTTCCCCTAAGGGTAGCCACACTTGATATTATCTCCAGAGACATTTACTATGGCATAAGTGTGACCAGAAAATTGAACTGCAGAGCAGTGTATTACTTAGAATAGTAAAGGTAGCAGTGCTTATTTCCATGCAAATGTTCCATTTCCTGTTGACAATGTCAAGCTAAATATTTAATTGATCTCATTAAACATGTTAAGGTATTTTTACATCACAGGTTGTGAATTTAAAATGAGACCATATTGATTAAGATAAGGCACTGGAATAAAAATTCTTCTAACCTTGTCATGAGCTCTCATAAATATCTTGGGTGAAACCACTTAGCATTTCTATATCTACAGTTCTCAGGCCAATTTCCAAATTGTTAATCAGGAATGATGGACAGCATGTTTGGCCTGGGTCGGGAGCAGATATTGAGCTCCTAGTCCAAAGAAATGTATTTCTTAATCCTATAATGGGAATGAATGGAATGCTAATTCAATCCCCCATGCCATCTTCCTATCAACTTTCTGGTTTTTGAAGAGTAAATGCTAATACCTAACTTGCATTCCACCAGTACCCATTCAAAACCTGACTCACATCACTAATTGATCATAGAACTCTTGGCATGTTTGACTCACATGTGGTGTCAAAATCCTTAGCAACATAGATCTCTAAGCCACTCTTAATAGTTCAGAACTGGTCCCTGAGATGAAATCTATTTCATCATTGCCATTTCAATTCTAAACAGCCATAAGCCTTTTTAGCTCCATATAGACAGAACTTAAATCCCCACAACGTATAAGAAATGCTTATATGGACCTTCCTTGACTTCTGAATAATAGGAAGCAGATTCTTGTCTGTTTTTGTTTGTTTGTTTTGTATTTGTTTTCTTTTCCAGTAGAGGATAGAGTCCAGGCTATCTATCTGTGCTTCGAGTACCAATCTGCTTCTCAGTCCAATTATTAGTACCAGTAAAACAAAATAGAAAAGCTATTCTTTTTTTAAAAAAAGATTTTATTTATTTATTTGACACACTCAGAGAGAGAGAGAGAGAGATCACAAGTAGGCAGAGGCAGGCAGAGAGAGAGAGAGAGAGATGGAAGCAGGCTCCCTGCTGAGCAGAGAGCCCAATGGGGGGCTCGATCTCAGGACCCTGAGATCATGACCTGAGGCGAAGGCAGATGCTTAACCCACTGAGCCACCCAGATGTCTCAGAAAAGCTACTCTTAAAGGCCAAAACATATTCCTTGCTTTAACCTCTGCTTTTCCTGTTAACTATAGTTATAATCACCTATAGATCTCACTTTAGCAGAAGGTATCTGTTGTCTACCGTATGCTTCAGTTCTCCAGTGTTCTGCTCTCATTTCTCTTCTCTGAATAACAAAAGTCAAATAAAGAAATGTCACCCATGTTTCACGGGGCTGGGAAGGAGGATTTAGGGGATGAGTGAATGAAGGATAGTGATGGCCTCAGCTTAGTTTATATTCATCCATCCACTAACTTATTAGGTGGCTATCAGGCATCTGTAATATGCCAGCAGTAGTGAGCCTAACAAGAATGCCACAGTGAGCCAAAAGACTTAAAAAACTTAGGGTTTAAAATGGAAGGGGAAAATTTAATCAAATGACACATAAATTTGTAAATACAACTGTGATAAGGCTGTGAAAGAAAAGTAGAGGGGCTGGGGAAAACAGCAGAAAACAAATGTAGTCTGGCAGGTCAGAAGAAGATTTTCTGGGGAATGTAAGGATGAATCAAAAACTCTGAAGGCTCAGTAGGATGTAATTAGGTGGAGGGCAGATGCGGGAGAAGTAAGAAGACCTTTGCAGGCAAAGGGAGTAAATGTGCCAAGTCCTGGAGCCAAGAAGATGTATGGTACCTTTGAAGAACTGAGCATAAAGAGAGAGAGTGGGGTGAGAGGGGATTCCAGTAATGGTAGAAGATGTAGCTAGGGAGCTAAGCAGAGCCAAGATGGGCAATGGAGGACTCTGTGGATCAGGTTAGTGGGGACACCTTCAGTCTTTTAAACAAAGATATCACACAGTGGGTTTTTTTGGTAGCTGTTTGTTTGAGATCACTACAGTTTGGGGGAATAAATTGGAAAAGGACAAGAGTGAATATAAATAGCCAAGTTAAGAAGCTATTGCATCGTTCAAGCTGCGACATGATAGTAGCTTGGACAAAGGTGAAGGTGATGGAGATGAAGAGATTTAGACAGATTCAAGAGGTGTTTAGAAGGAAAACTCAACATATTGTCTATAAGATGCTGGGGGTAGAGGGAATAACTGAAGAAGTAAGGGTTAATGATAATCTTTAAAACACTACTTTGCACCTTTGGATTGAGTATCTTCTTATTCACTAAAATAGGATGCATTGGGGAAAGACCAGGTTTTGAGAATTTGGGGCATAGATTTTGTGTGATTGATGTGCCAGTAAGTTTTCCAAATAGAGCTGGCAAACAGACAGTTGGATGTACTGATCTGGATCACTATAGAGGGAAATACCAATATGAGAGTCATCGACACATATCCCTTCCTTTTCTGATTACTTCCAGGAAGATTTATTCAACTCAATTAAGACTTCTTGCCTAACTTGCCATACATAGGTTCGGTTTCCCTATTACAAATAGCTTTTATATTTTGTAAAGGTGGGTTTGTTTCTAAACGGTAAGGTAGACATGCAGACGGTAGGAATGTGGGGAGATTTACTGACCTGTGTTGAACAACCTGTGTGTCAAGTACTAGATTAGCTACTTTAAATGTATTATCGCATTTAATCAATCTCACACCCAAGGAATATGCACCATTACACATGTGAGAAAACTGAGGCTCAGAGAAATTAAAGAACTTAAGTCCCCTCAACAATTAGAGTGTAATTCTCCTTCCACCATGACAAGTTCTATCTCACAGGCTCCAAAACTGTAAATGATTATATGACAACACATAAGATATCCAAATGCAGTGTTTCAGATACCACCTTTTTTTCTTCTGCTTAGAATGTAACTTAATGTTAAATTGTATTTTAAATAAATTTGCTACAAAATACAATTTATCTGAGTGTCAATTTAAAAATGGTTATTCACCAAACCTTTATTGAATACTAAGACTATGCTAAGCAACTCTATATTACTGGTGCCCTGAGGATACAAATATAAGCAATTGAAGCTCCATGCTCTCAATTTACTCCTCATTTAGTAGGAAAGACAGAGAAATATGGCAGTGATATTTATCAATAGCTACCTAAGCGCCAAGCATTGTGCTAATTATTTTACATGTTTTTTCTCATTTAACCTTTCTTATATAATTTTGAGCTAGATAGTATTATGTTTTTTGGGTTATAGATAAAGAAAATTAGGTTCAGGGTCACACAACCAGTAAGTTGCAGAGCTAAATTTTAGATTCAGTTCTGTTGGGGTCCATATTCCAAATTTGTCATTAGATTATTCTCTTTCACTCTCTCTCTCTCTCTCTCTCTCTCTCTGTCTCTCTCTTTCTCTCTGTTTTTCTGTCTCTCCTCTACACTAATAGTTGAATAGACTGTGTAATGGGTTATCCTAGTTACCTGTATCATGTAAAACAAAACAAAACAATGAAGGATGGAGTAGTCATGCTAATGTTAATTTCTGGAAGGAGACAAAATACTGAGTTCTATTTTTTTTTAATTTTTTTTTAATGATTTTATTTATTTATTTGTTAGAGAGAGAGATCGAGCACAGGCAGACAAGAGAGGCAGGCAGAGGCAGAGGGAGAAGCAGGCTCCCCACTGAGCAAGGAGCCGGATGTGGGACTCGATCCCAGGACGCTGGGATCATGACCTGAGCCGAAGGCAGCCGCTTAACCAACTGAGCCACCCAGGCGTCCCCTGAGTTCTATTTTTAAAAAAATTTTGAAGTTTACTCTTATAGGGAGGAGATACATATACGTATTTAGTAAATGTTGATAAAAAAACGTTCTCCCATGAGATTGACAACTGAAAACGATTGTAAGAAAATGTGTTTTAAATGCCTTTTTTAGTTCAGAATCTAAGGTTTCATATATTACCTTCCCTACGAGGACCATGGTTTATTTTATAGGCTTTGTGCCACCTTTTATTTTAATTCAGTCTTACAGATTTTAGAATTTTTCCATATTTATTTTCCCTTAAAACTAGATATTGTCAAAGCACACATCAAATTTTAAAGATTTTCTTTCTACTTATTGGGGGTAATTTTGAAACAAAAGATATTCCAGTTTAAATAGCTTATATTCTGAAGTTTGACTGTTGCTTTGTTTGGGCTGTCAGTGGGAAAGAAGAAAAGCTCTCTTTAAATTAGGTTGATCACCTGGCTGCAGCAAATTTCTATTTCTGAAATACAAAGGAAAATATTAGTAAAAGAGGCCAAAGTTCTTATAATGGTTTACAGATATGTTTTTTTATATTTAAAAGGTTCAACATTAATGCTTCATGAAATTGAGTGTTGATACTATTTAATCATAGTCTGAAGTTAAGGGGAGCTTCTAGTTGCCCTTAACTGTCTTTAGAGCCAAAGCAACATATATTTGAAAGTAAGATCTTTCTCCAGTAAAGCTTTCTGCAGCTTTCTAGTATTTTGAATCATATGCATTAATGTGTGGATATGCAACATTATTCAAGACCATTTCATATTACAAAAGGACCACTGTGCATTTAACGTTGTACATCTGTGCACTGGTACCCCAGTAAGCACCAGACACTATACTTAGACAATGTCTGCACAAAGATGGTGGTGTACAATCTGTGTTCCAGAAGCTCACAGTCTATTGAGAGAGTGAGGCAGATAAAATGAATACTCTGATACTGAAAGTTAAATAACCAATCAAACAGCATGACTTAGTTGTGTATCATATACAGAAAGCAGGGAACTAAAGGGTAAAGAGAGGGAGAATAGAAGTGGGAGACAGGGAGGGGGAAGGTAGGCAGGAAGCTAAGAGGGAGAGAGACCTACAGAAGCAGAAGTATTACTCCCATCCCCCCCCCACAAATAAGTGTTTATTAAGCTCAATCATGATCATGTCTGCTTTGCACCGACATGTGGGTATCTTTGAGGTGCATTCACAGAAGTTCAATTAATGGGTTTCAGTATACAGGCATGCTTAATTTGCTTACCACTGGGTCATTTTCCAGAATAACTGCATTGGTTTACAACCCAATAGCAAACATGGCAGCAAAAAGTTCGTATTTCCCTATTCTGAGCATCACTTGCTATTTTTATTATTTGAATTTTATTTCTCTTATTTCTTGTACAGCTGTGTAGTTCTTAAAACACAAATTAACTCTTTTTATTTTCCTATAGTCACCTACTCAGAATTTTTTGTTAAATTTTCTGTTTCACATACGAATTCTTTGTCAGTTATATATATTTTTTTCCATTTTAATTGTGTAGTTTAGTGAGTTTTGGCATTATCTATAGCCATGTATTCACCACCACAGTTAAGATTATAGAATGTTTACAACAATTAAAAGTACCTTGTGGCCCATTCTAGTCAATGTCTTCCTCCCAACTCCAATCCCAGGCAACCATTGATTTGTTTTCATTCACTATGGTTTGCGTTTTCCAGGATTTAATATTAATGAAATCATACCATATATGGTCTTTTGTGTTTGACATGTTTTCATTTGTCTTGGTTAATTATCTATACTGTTGTGTTGTATGGTAAGTATTGGTTGAAATATATAAGTCCAAATTTAAATCATTTCTTATATGGTGTGAAGCAGGAATCAAAGTTAACTTTTTTATATGGATTTATAATTATCCCAGGAATTTTTTTTTAACAATTATTTCTCCATTGAGTGCCTTTATACCTTTATTAGAATATGTGGGTCTACTTTTGGGTTCTCTTTTCTGTTCCACTGATGTATATGTCTACCTTTTTTTTTTTTTTTCCAGTACTGCATGTCATGATCACTATGATCTTAATACCAGGTTTTGTGAGTCCTACAACATTGCTGTTCCTTCTCAAATCTATTTTGGCTAGTGTAGTTTCTTCGTCATTTCATATAGATTTTATAATCAGTTTGGTAATTTCTACAAAAATCCTCCTGGGATGTTGATTGGGGAGAATCGGTATCTTCCTAATATTGAGTCTCCTAATCCATCCAATACTATTCACAATAAGACCAAAAGAACATGAAATGCTTAAGTATGAATCTCCCAAAATGTGTGCAAAATCTCTATGCTAAAAACTGCAAAACACTGGTGAAAGATACCAAAGAAGACCAAATAAATGTCAGTTATGTATTTTGCAATATTCTTCTCCTAAGCCCCTCATTTTTTTTTTTTTTTAACTTTGTCTGTGGTGGAATATACTTTAGCATTTTGGATATATATTTTATTCCCCAAATTTATAGCTTCTTTTTCCTTGGTCTTTAAAATTGCATCCTGTATTTCTTTCTTTCTTTTCTTTTTTTAAAAGATTTTATTTATTTATTTGACAGACAGAGATCACAAGCAGGCAGAAAGGGAGGCAGAGAGAAAGGAGGAAGCAGGCTCCCTGCTGTGCAGACAGTCTGATGTGGGGCTGGATCCCAGAACCCTGGGATCATGACCTGAGCCGAAGGCAGAGGCTTTAACCCACTGAACCCAGGCGCCCTGCATCCTGTAGTTCTTTATCTGTATTTAACAATTCCAATATCTGATGCCCTTGGTTGAATCTAAATTTGTTGTTGTTTTATATTCAAGGTGGCTTATTGCCTTGTGTTCTTGGTAGGCTTCAGTGCTGAGTTCATTGTTACACCTTAATCTGTAGGAATCCTGAAGGTCTAAGGAGATAGTGTGCTCCAGAAAGGATTTTCATCCACTATTTTTCCATGGTGATTATACAGTTGCCACAGAATGCAAAAATGTCAAGGTGTACCTGTGTCTTCAGTCACAATTGGATATTTTCAGAGAAGCTGAATTTAGTCTGTTCATCTTAAGTGAAAATAAAATCTCTAGTGGCATTTCAGAAATTTCTGGGAAGTCTTTAAAAGGATATTGAGAGTTACCTGAAAGGCATGACTATAGAACGTCAATGGAACCATGCTAAATTCCAAGTGTGTTTGTGCCTTTTAAGAATTGGTTCTTGTGGACACCAGGCCGTGTGGAAAAAATGTTGCCTATTGAAATAGTTTGCTTGATCTTTGGGGTAATGTTTTCTAAATTCTTTGCTGGTTCTTGATGCTGATTTGGTAATATTTTCTGACATTTTATGCTTTCTTTTTTTTTTTTTTTAAATGAGATTGCCGCAACAGAAGGATATTGAATTCCTACGTTTATTTAAAAGTTGTTGAGAAGGCGTGCCTGGGTGGCTCAGTAGGTTAAAGGTTGTGATCCTGGGGTCCTGGGATCGAGCCCCGAGTTGGGCTCTCTGCTCAGCGAGGATCCTGCTTCCCCCTCTCTCTCTGCCTGCCTCTCTGCCTACTTGTGATCTCTCTCTCTCTCTGTAAAATAGATAAATAAAATCTTAAAAAAAAAGTCGTTAAGAAATTGGAACTCAGAAATTAAAGTGTTCATAATAAAAGACTACCAATAATACAGGGGCCTATGGAAATCAAAAGCCAAAAAAGGACTCTGAACCATGTATTTTTCTCTTGTACCATTTGTAACTCTTGTGACTTTAAGTGCCATGTTTATATTTTAGGGAGTTTGCTTGGACTAAGGTTGGAATAGCTCTTCCTGTTCAGATGACTGATGTCCAAGTGACACTGAAAGAGAAATCATTTCCGAGGAAGTTTGGAGCCAGTTTATAGTGTTTAAGCATAAAGTCAAAAAGAAACTGTAATGTGATGACCCTCTTAAGTGTGATGATATAGACATAATGTTTGATGATGGGTGGAGAAAAGGGAAAAGTGAATTAAAAACCTCTGATTTTAGGCCAAGGTAAAAGAAACACGTTGAGTTGAAAATAACAGGTTGAAGTCATCACTGCTGAGGAAAAATTTAATTATCTGTTCAGTTACTACAGTGATTTAAATATTCTCTTCTCTTGTATTGTTCTATTTATTTCCACTAGATTATTGTGTACACTATTGTGCATGCTAGCCTCCAGATCTTCACTCTAATACTATCCTTCACTGAAAGGAGCCAGGGATCCTGGTAGAAGAGATCATTCTAGGGGCGCCTGGGTGGCTCAGTGGGTTAAAGCCTCTGCCTTCGGCTCAGGTCATGATCCCAGGGTCCTGGGATCGAGCCCCACATTGGGCTCTCTGCTCAGCAGGCAGCCTGCTTCCTCCTCTCTCTCTGCCTGCCCCTCTGCCTACTTGTGATTTCTGTCTGTCAAATAAATAAATAAATAAATCTTAAAAAAAAAAAGAGATCATTCTATAATTGCGACAGCAGTTTTTAAGAAAAACATTTAAGTGTGATAGATAAAAGACACGTCTGTGTATCTTTCAATGTGATCATTTGTTTGGTACCCAGGTGTACACATATCACGCGCACACACACACACACACACGCGCGCGCGTGCACACACACACACACACAGGCAAGAGCGGCATCAAATTATTCAATAAGTAAAGGACAGTGAAAAATTTTACAGGTATACTTTGCTTTATTGTTCTTTGTTTTATTGTACTTCACAGATAACTGTTTTTTACGAATTGAAGAGTTGTGGCTACCCCACGTGGGTCTGTCTTTCCAATATCGTATGTTCACTTTGTGTCCTCTGTGTCACGTTTTGGTAATTTTCATAATGTTTCAAATTTTTCATTATTATTAAACTATAATAATATAATTTATGACATTATACTATTCCATTATTACTATATTGATGATCAGTGACCTTTGATGTCAGTGTTGTGATTGTTTTGAGATGCTGTGAACCAGGTCCATGTAAGATGACAAAGATTTAATTAATAAATGTTATGGGTGTTCTGACTGGCCCACCAACCAACTGTTCACCCATCTTTCTCCCCCTTTCTCAGCCTCCTATTCTCTGAGACACAACAATATTGAAATTAGGCCATTTAATAACCCTACTATGGCCTCTAACTGTTCAAGTGAAAAGAAGAGACACATGCCTCTCACTTTCAATCAAAAGCTAGAAATGATTAAGCTTCGTGAGGAAGGCATGTCAACAGCTGGGAAAGACCAAAGGCCAGGCCCCTTGTGCCAGTTAGCTAAGTGGTGAGTATAAAGAAAAAGTTCTTAAAGGAAATTAAAATTGCTATTCCAGTGAACACATGGTGATAAGAAAATGAAACAGCCTTATTGCTGATATGGACAAAGTTTTAGTGGTCTAAATAGAAAATCAAACCAGCCATAAAATTTTTTTTAAAACCAAAGCCCAATCCAGAGCAAAGCCCTAACTCTCTTCAATTCTATGAAGGCTCAGAGAGATGGAGAAGCTGCAAAAGAAAGGTAAGAAGCTAGCAGAGGTGGGTTCATGGGGTTTAAGGAAAGAAGCCTTCTCTGTAACATAGAAGTGCAAGGTGAAGCAGCAAGTGCTGAGGGAGATGTTGCAGCAAGTTCTCAAATCAGGCCATGTTAATTAATGCAGGTGGCTACGCTAAACAACAGATTTTCAGTGTAGGTAAAAATCTCCTTATATTGGAATAAGATGTCATCTAGGACTTCCATAGCTAGAGAGAAGTCAGTGCCTGGCTTTGAAGCTTCATCGAACTGGCTGACACTTTTGTTGTGGGCTAATGTGGCTGATGACTTTACGTTGGAGTCTGTTCTCATTGACCATTCTGAAAATTTTAGGGCCCCTAAGAATTATGCTAAATCTACCCTGTCTGTGCTCTAGAAGTGAAACAACAAAGCCTAGGTGATAGCACATCTGTACAACATGATGTACTGAATGCTTTAAGCCCACTGTTGAGACCACTGCCCAGAGGGGGTGAAAAGAGATTTCTTTCAAAATATTACTGCTCATTGACAATACATCTGGTCATCCAGCAGCTCTGATGGATATGGACAAAGATATTAATGTTTTCATGCCTGCTGTCATAATATACATTCTGCAACCAAGGAGTAATTTTGACTTTTAAGTCTTCTTATGTAAGAAATACATTTTATTAGGTTATAGCTATCATAGATCATGATTCCTATGAAGGATCTGGGCAAAATAAATCGAAAACCTTCTGGAAAGGATTCACCATTCTAGATACAGAATTCAGATACAGATACAGATTCAGGGAAAGACGTCAAAATATCAATATTAAGAGGACTTTGGAAGAAGTTGATTCTAACCCCCAATGACTGAGCTACCCAGGTGCCCTGAAGAGTTGCTTTTTATGGATGAACAAAGAAAGTGGTTCTTGAGATGGAATCTACTCCTGGTGAAAATGCTGTGAAGGTTGTTGAAACAATAACAGAGAATTTACAATATTACATAAATTTCATTGATAAAGCAGTGGCAGGGTTTGAGAGGATTGACTATAATTTTGAGAGAAGTTCTACTGTGTGAAACGCTATCAAACAGCATCGAATGCTGCAAAGTAATTATCTGTGAAAGGAGGAGTCAATTGATGTGGCCAACTTTATTGCCTTATTTTAAGAAGTTGCCACAGCCATGGCAACCTTTAGCAACCACCACCCTGGCCAGCCAGCAGCCATCAGCCTCAGGGTAAGGCTGTCTACCAGTAAAAGATTACCACATGCTGAAAGCTCAGGTGGTGGTCAGCATTTTTTAGCAATGAA
The DNA here is from genome assembly GCA_003697995.1 of Taxidea taxus jeffersonii. NCBI lineage: Eukaryota > Metazoa > Chordata > Mammalia > Carnivora > Mustelidae > Taxidea > Taxidea taxus. Next base: position 17,557 of record RCUC01117458.1, read on the forward strand.
CTATTTTTTAGTTAATATACATACATTGTTTTTTTAGATGTAATGCTACTACATACTTAATAGATTATAGGGTAAACATAATTTTTGTATGATGTGAGAAACCAATAAATTCATTTGACTAGTTTTATTGCCACGTTAGCTTTATTGCAATGGTTTGGAACAGACCTGCAATAGCTATGCCTATATTGGTTTAAATGATCCAATACTGTCCCAGTTGAGTAGTTTGAGTTGATGTTGATATCTGCTTAAGAAGTTAGGTAGTTTACTTGCTGAATTGACCCTCTAAAAATAAAATTCAGAGAAGATGACAGGAGAAGACTTCAAATATGTCTGAGTTGGGGCCTAAGTGAGCTCCTCCAGCCACTGGCTTTAGTATCACCTTGTCGAGCAGGTGCCCCTCTGATATGTTTTGGACTGGTTTTGCACTAGTGACTGACTTTTGATTGATGATAGGGCAGACCTGCTGTTAGAAGTCCCTACTTCTCTGGGTAGAACTTTGGAATACCTGGAAAGCTTTATCCCTGTCTGGACATACTCTTTGCTATTTCTAGCTTTATAGATATGTCCTTGTAATTTTCTGCATCATTTTTTAAAAAAGACACTCTGCTCTGTGCGGGGTGGCATCTTTGTCTACGACATCTTTGTCTCACTGTTGCACGTACTACATTGGATCCCCAAATGGATTAGCTATTAAATGGGCAAGTTAAGAGGCCCAGTTTTAAGGTCAAAGGTGAAAAATAACATCATGAAAATGTACTTTGCATGTTACAATTAGATACCAAGTTCACTGAGCTAAAATTGTATAAAAATTGAAAGAAGCAAATAAAAATAAACACTTAAAAATTGATTTATCTTAGTGTAAAGGTCATCTGGTCATGTATGATAATTAATTGTATTGTGTGAAGTGATACAGATCTTTAGAAGTTGATAAGAAGAGTGTTAATTATTATGAAAATGAAAGACATGTTTCTGGACATGTAATATTGAAGAAGGTTAAGATGAAAATGGCCCACTAGAAAGGAATACCATAAAAGTAATTGACAAAGTCAAGGAACATCAAAGGAACAATAACATTTTATGAATATGAATGCCAGTCTACTTAAAAACATTGTATATACCTGAGACCTAAGAAGAGATGCAAAGACATACAATGAAAAAAGAAAAAAAAAACAGCTATTGAGGAAGGGGATAAGCTTTATTTAGCTGAAAGCAAAATGAATTATTTGTTTGAGTATTCCCCAAAGAAGAGGAAGGTAGTATTCCAGAAACTGCAATGCATTTTCCTTAGGGGGAAGTGAGATGTTAAAAGGCTTTACCATCACACTAGAGCAGATAATTAGGCAATTACAACTATTAAATTTGACAGAGCATTAGTTTAAATGCATTACTCACTAGAATTCTGAAGAAAGTAACAAATAATATAATTTTTAGTGAACACTTGATAACTCATTGAGGACAACATCTTACCAGAGGGCTGAAGAGTGCTAATATAGTCTTGAATTTGAGAAATGCATGTATGCGCATGTGTGTGCCCACGCACGTGCACACACAAACACACACACAGTCCTAACAAAAAAAAAAACCTTCCAGGAAAGTCTAAATCTTCTGAAGTCCTTTTCTTCTTTTATATGCAGTTATTGCATTATACTAATAGATATTAATCCACCAATCATCAAAAGACCTTTCAAAAGTAGGCAGTAAATATCATTTCAGAATCTCCTACCTTGATTTATAGGCATTAAAACAGAAACAAAAAGAAGTCACCTTGAAAACCAGTGGAAAAGCCCAGTCTAAGATTTAAGTTATTGATAATTACCAAACATTTGGTAATGCATAATTTAGTAATACCAGAGTCAACTTGCTGTAAAGTCCTTATCACCTTGCTGTAAAGTCTTTAAATGGATTACTGCTGCATTTTTTAAAAACATGAAATATTTCTACACTGAATAATAATTTAATAATCACATAATGCTTATTACTTACTTTCCAAATTCCACATGTTTTACAGGTATCATAAGATCCCACCAGTATTCATATGAATTATTGCTGCTTGGAATACAATGAAGAACTTTTATTTATTTATTTAAAAGATTTTATTTATTTATTTGACAGACAGAGATCACAAGCAGGCAGAGAGGCAGGCAGAGAGAGAGAGAGGAGGAAGCAGGCTCCCTGCTGAGCAGAGAGCCGGATGTGGGGCTCGATCCCAGGACCCTGGGATCATGACCTGAACCGAAGGCAGAGGCTTTAACCCACTGAGCCACCCAGGCGTCCCTACAATAAAGAACTTTTAAAACAATAGTCCTGCCCATTGCATAAGAAGTCCCAAACACTTTGTTTCAAAAGCAGAGCAGTCACTCAGTGGCATCTTTGGCACACCTACTTTCGTCAGCCACTCTCACTGCATGGTTAGGGAGAAAGATAGCCTAGGTCAGTGACAGACAGATGGTGGTCACGGTGCATCTTAGCATTAGGGTTAGATCTCTCAAGGATCTTTGCTTTTTCTGACACTGTCTGTATTCCCTAAGGTGGATCTGAGGCTGTATTGAGGATTCAGGGGTGGGTTCGGTCTTTGTTTGCTCATCTCTAAGTCCTCTTACCATATCAGAGTACTAACTCTGTGTTAATCCATTGCTGGTTGAAGAAATGGTTGAAAAAAGGGTCCTTCCAGTAAGCTTTTTCTGACATTCTCCATGGATGAGTTGGGGAATCTTTTTACATAATTCCATATTGGCTTCTATTGCAGTGTTTACAACCCTGCTTTGAAATTACTAGTTATAAGTCTGCTGTTCCTGCAGTTTGGTAACTGCTAGTTCTTGCCTAGCCACATGCTCTGCTAATGATTATATATTCATTGCCAGTCACATAGCAGATGCTCAGTAAATGTTTGCTGAATGAATAAATGCATGTGTTCCTCCCTCACCTCTATCTGCAAGCATATACCCCTCAATAAGCAGTACCAATAATGCACATGTCCATACATTTTTAAAAATTTAATATTCTTTCTCATATGCAGCCACTATATAATTAGTGACTAATGGCTGCATCTCAGAGATGTTTGTGATTTTATTTTAATTCTATTTCTCAAATCCACTACCATACTTTTTCTGTTAGTGTCCCTGCAATTTTTGATATGAACATGAGGTTCATATATTTCGTGAGTTCATAAAGAATTCAGAGTGAATTCGTAAAAGGGGCAGTGTGGATGAATTTAGGAGACCAATGTTCTTGTTTTGGGTTTACTTTGAAGAAATAAATTAACCTCTGAGCTGAACACCATCATCTCTAAAGTTGTGGGATTAAAGTGGGTGATATCTAAAATATCCAACCTTACTAACTCTAAATATCAATTATTCTAGGACAAATAAGCTGAATAAACATTTATGGGTTGCTGTGTAATAGCAGGGTACTAAGAGACAGAAAACATTCAGAGAGAGATAGTCCTTGTTGGGATGTCTAGATTCTTTAGGGTAGTGCTGTCTATAGAACTTCTTGTCATGGTAGAAATGCTTCACCATCTGCACTGTCCCACATGGCAGCCAGTTAGTTAGTCCCACATGTGACTGTGGAGCTCTTCAAAGGGGGTTAGCGTGATTGAAGAGTGTAATTTTATTTAGTTTTAATCAATTTAAATTTAAAAGTCACATGGAGCGATATGGGACAGTGCAGATGTAGGCAGTACATGAAAAGATAACTAAGACTATAGTAAATTTAAAAACAAAAATACAATAAGGGACAAAAGATTACATTCAAAGAAACTTCTCTGTTTTAAAAAAGCATATCAAACTTGTGGCTGGCTCGGTCGGTAGATCGTGTGACTCTTGATCTCAGGGTTGTTAAGTTTGAGCCCCACGTTGCACGTAGAGATTACTTAAAAATAAAAATAAAAAAATAAAAAAGCAAAAAGCATATCAAACTTATATATAAATAAAGTGGATTTGAAAAACTACATAATATACATTGAGATTAATTGACTGCTCAAGTGTTTGTGTATTTTTTTAGTAGTGTAGAATGACCTTAGGTAAAGAATATTTTCAAAACATCTAAAGCTGTTTATAGCACAGATTTTTAGCTAAGAATTAGAAAATACTGAGGAACAGAGTAAACATAATCATGTTTTGTGTAATCGGTTTATGGGATTCCAAATGACTTTTATGATCCCATATAATATAATGAGTACAGGGATAGAAAACAATCATAGAGGCCAGAATGAAAATTAAAGTATAGTATAGACTCTGGCTTGAGAAAATGACAGGGGAAATGATTGTGCAAGTGTATTAATTTATTGAAAATCTCACTATACAATATGTTGGTAAAAATAGAGTGATAAAAATCTATGTTTAGAAACATTTAAGAAAGAGATGAGTGATCACAGCATGGATTCTAAATCAATCCAAATTGTTTTGGCAGGTCATAGTGAAAACAAAACCATGCTTGGAATACTAGGTACACTTCTGATCACCATTATTATTTTCTTGAAAAAACATCACTGAAATTATAGACATAGGGTGGAGGGCAATGCAATGAACTTAAAATTTAAAAGGATAGAGGTTTTTTGATGAAGAATGATTATCCCACTTAGCCAATGTGGCCTTAAAAAATAAGATGAGAAAGTAAACTCCAAGAGGAGTTATAAGGGACAGCAAGGAGAGGCTGGACTGATAAGGACCTGAAATTGAAAAGGGGGAAATGTAAATTAGGAAACACTTCCTAATTGAAAGAGTCAGTCAGACAAAAAAAAAAAAAAAAGCTCACTAAGGAAGATGGTTGAAGTACCATTACTAAGGATATTTTTTAAAAATTGATTAAATTATAAATTTAACCCTTGGTAAAACTTTATAAAACTTTACAAAAACTTTATAGAACTTTACAAAACTTTATAAACTTTATAGTCTAGCACTATAATAGTGGTTAACAGTAAGCAGAGAACCTTGGGTATAACCTATATGTTAAAAACATATTCTTTAGTTCTGTGCTAAGCATCAGTAGGGCAGATGCAGAAGAAGCATAATATAGTAGAAGGAGCATATAGTAGAAGGAGATGACATTGGAGATGGAAAGACTTGTATTTGAATTTTCATTCTGCCACTGCTAACTCCACTTGAGTCAGACTGCTTAACCTCTCTGAATCTGAGTTTCCAAAGCTGAAACAGGTTTAATGAGACCTACTTAAGAGTGTTGCTTTGGTGTTTAATGAAATAATACGTGGAAACTGCCTAGCATTATTCCTAGATATTCTTTTGTTCCTTATAGACCTGGGCCTCAATTCAGTCAGCTGTAGTATACATGTACACACCAGGCAGAACAATTCCTTCTAATATTTATTGAGCACTACCCTATGAGAGGCATTCTCCTAGGTACCAGCTGTATAAATAGAGGAAGGAGGCTGCGTTCTTTACCCTCAAAGAATCACAGCCTATCAGGAAAATAGACTCATAAATAACAGTTACGTAAGTCAAACCACGAGAAGGGTTCTAAACAGCCATAAAAAAGTGCTATGGGAGAAGAAAGGAAAGATTGGAAGAGGATGAGCAGGATGGAAATCCATATAAAATAGGACAAACTATTTTATCTGGGTGTTAGTGTGTCCATGTCACTTCATTAGTTTTAAGAGTTCATTCATTTATTTCTTTGATGAATTTTCATGTAGCACCTACAGTTTCCAGGCTCTGGAACACAAGGATGTAGGATGTACAGGGGTGGGTGCCCTCACTGAAAATATAATCTGGTCTAAAATGAATTGGAGGGGGAGGAGTCAAGATGGCGGAGAAGTAGCAGGCTGAGATGACATCAGGCAGCAGGAGATCAGCTAGATAGCCTATCAAACCATTCCGAACACCTACGAATCCAACAGGAGATCAAAGAGAAGAAAAACAACAATTTTAGAAACAGAAAATTGACCACTTTCTAAAAGGTAGGACCAGTGGAGAAGTGAATCCAATGCAACGGGAAGATAGACCCCAGGGGGAGGGGCCGGCTCCCGGCAAGCGGTGGAGCACAAAATCAGGACTTTTAAAAGTCTGCTCCACGGAGGGACATCGCTCCAGAGGCTAAACTGGGGTGAAGACCTCACAGGGACAGGGTGGACTCAGGTCCTGCGGGGTCACAGAAGGATCGGGGGTGTCTGAGTGTCGCAGAGCTCACAGGTATTAGAGCAGGGAAGCCGGCTGTGGAGACAGAGCCGAGGTTTCCTGGAGCCGTGGTCTGTGACACGGGCCGGTGCTCTGTGTGAGGGATCCCCACAAGATCCGGGGAAATTCCGACCCGGGAGAGCTCAGGGATCTATGGGGTTCGGAGACTCCAGGTGGGACTCTGCCAGAGACAGAGACGCTTGGTCACAGGCTGGGTGAGCTCGGAGCGCTCCCAGAAGCCAGTGAGACGGGACTGATTACACACGATTTTCTCCGAGCGCGGTCTCGATGGTCTCCGAGCGCAAACGGAGGCTGGGGAGACAGGAGTGATTAAATGCTTTTCTCTGAAGGTGCACTGAAGACTGGGGCCCCTAGCTCTCGGCTCCTCTGAACCGGAGATTGGGAGGCCGCCATTTTCATTCCCATCCTCCGGAACTCTACGGAAAGCGTTCAAGGAACAAAAGCTCCCGAAATCAAACCTGAGAGGATTACTTAGCCTGGCCCCTGGTAAGGGCGGTGCAATTCCGCCTGGGGCAGAGACACTTGAGAATCACTACAACAGGCCCCTCCCCCAGAAGATCAAAGAAATCCAGCCAAGACCAAGTTCACTTAACAAGGAGAACAGCGGATTCTTACCTGGACAAAAGGACAAGGCGGAAAAACTCACCACAAGAAAAAGAACAGGAGGCAGGACCGAAGGCTAGGGACCTAATCAATACAGACATTGGTAATATGTCAGATCTGGAATTCAGGATGACGATTCTCAAGGTTCTAGCTGGGCTTGAAAAAGGCATGGAAGATATTAGAGAAACCCTGTCAGGAGAAATAAAAGCCCTTTCTGGAGAAATAAAAGAACTAAAGTCTAATCAAGTTGAAATAAAAAAAGCTATTAATGAGGTGCAATAAAAAATGGAGGCTCTTACTGCCAGGATAAATGAGGCAGAAGAAAGAATTAGTGATATAGAAGACCAAATGACAGAGAATAAAGAAGCTGAGCAAAAGAGAGACAAACAACTACTGGACCACGAGGGGAGAGTTCGAGAGATAAGTGATGCCATAAGACGAAACAACATTAGAATAATTGGGATTCCAGAAGAAGAAGAAAGAGAAATAGAAGCAGAAGGTATACTGGAGAGGATTATTGTAGAGAATTTCCCTAATCTAGGAAAGGGAGCAAGCATCAAAATCCAGGGGGTGCAGAGAACACCCCTCAAAATCAATAGGAATCGGTCCATATCACGCCATCTAATAGTAAAATTTACAAGTCTTAGCGACAAAGAGAAAATCCTGAAAGCAGGACGGGACAAGAAGTCTGTAACATACAATGGTAAAAATATTAGATTGGCAGCAGACTTATCCACAGAGACCTGGCAGGCCAGAAAGAACTGGCATGATATATTCAGACCACTAAATGAGAAAAACATGCAGCCAAGAATACTTTATCTAGCTAGGTTATCATTGAAAGTAGAAGGAGAGATAAAAAGCTTCCAGGACAAACTAAAACTGAAAGAGTTTGTAAACACCAAACCAGCTCTACAGGAAAGGTCCGCTAAGCAAAGAGAGACCCTAAAAGTATTATTAGAAAGGAACAGAAACAATAAACAGTAACAATCACCATACAGGCAATACAATGGCACTAAATTCATATCTCTCAATAGTTACCTTGAACGTAAATGGGCTAAATGCCCCTTTCAAAAGACACAGGGTTTCAGAATGGATAAAAAAACAAAACCCATCAATATGCTGCCTACAAGAAACTCATCTTAGACCTGAAGACACTTCCAGATTGAAAGTGAGGGGGTGGGAAACAATTTACCATGCTAATGGACATCAGAAGAAAGCTGGGGGGGCAATCCTTATATCAGATCAATTAGATTTTAAGCCAAAAACTATAATAAGAGATGAGGAAGGACACTACATCATACTCAAAGGGTCTGTCCAACAAGAAGATCTAACAATTTTAAATATCTATGCCCCTAACATGGGAACAGCCAACTATATAAACCAACTAATAACAAAATCAAAGAAACACATTGACAAGAATACAATAATAGATGGAGACTTTAACACACCCCTCACTGAAATGGACAGATCATCCAAGCAAAAGATCAACAAGGAAATAAAGGTCTTAAATGACACACTGGAGCAGATGGACATCACAGATATATTCAGAACATTCCACCCCAAAGCAACAGAATACACATTCTTCTCTAGTGCCCATGGAACATTCTCCAGAATAGATCACATCCTGGGTCATAAATCAGGTCTCAACAGGTATCAAAAGATTGGGATCATTCCCTGCATATTTTCAGACCACAATGCTCTGAAGCTAGAACTCAATCACAAGAGGAAATTTGGAAAGAGCACAAATACATGGAGACTCAACAGCATCCTTCTAAAAAATGAATGGGTCAACCAGGAAATTAAAGAAGAATTGAAAAAAAACATGGAAACAAATGATAATGAAAACACAACGGTCCAAAATCTGTGGGACACAACAAAGGCAGTCCTGAGAGGAAAATATATAGCCATACAAGCCTATCTCAAGAAACAGGAAAGGTCTCAAATACACAACCTAACCCTACACCTTAAGGAACTCGAGAGAGAACAACAAAGAAAGCCTAAACCTAGCAGGAGAAGAGAAATAATAAATATCAAAGCAGAAATCAATGAAATAGAAACCAAAAAAAAAATAGAACAAATCAATGAAACTAGGAGCTGGTTCTTTGAAAGAATTAATAAGATTGATAAACCCCTGGCCAGACTTATCCAAAAGAAAAGAGAAAAGACCCAAATAAATAAAATCATGAATGAAAGAGGAGAGATCACAACCAACACCCAAGAAATACAAACAATCATAAGAACATATTATGAGCAACTCTATGCCAACAAATTTGACAATCTGGAAGAAATGGATGCTTTCCTAGAGACATATAAACTGCCAAAACTGAACCAGGAAGAAATAGAAAACCTGAATAGGCCCATAACCAGCAAGGAGATTGAAACAGTCATCAAAAATCTCCAAACAAACAAAAGCCCAGGGCCAGATGGCTTCCCAGGGGAATTCTACCAAACATTTCAAGAAGAATTAATTCCTATTCTCCTGAAACTGTTCCAAAAAATAGAAATGGAAGGAAAACTTCCAAACTCATTTTATGAGGCCAGCATCACCTTGATCCCCAAACCAGACAAGGATCCCATCAAAAAAGAGAATTACAGACCAATATCCTTGATGAACACAGATGTGAAAATTCTCACCAAAATACTAGCCAATAGGATCCAACAGTACATTAAAAGGATTATTCACCACGACCAAGTGGGATTTATTCCAGGGCAGCAGGGTTGGTTCAACATCCGCAAATCAATCAGTGTGATACAGTACATCAACAAAAGAAAGAACAAGAACCATATGATACTCTCAATAGATGCTGAAAAAGCATTTGATAAAGTGCAACATCCCTTCCTAATCAAAACTCTTCAAAGTGTAGGGATAGAAGGCACATACCTCAATATTGTCAAAGCCATCTATGAAAAACCCACGGCAAGTATCATTCTCAATGGAGAAAAACTGAGAGCTTTTCCGTTAAGGTCAGGAACACGGCAGGGATGTCCGCTATCACCACTGCTATTCAACATAGTACTAGAAGTCCTAGCCTCAGCAATCAGACAACAAAAAGAAATTAAAGGCATCCAAATCGGCAAAGAAGAAGTCAAACTATCGCTCTTTGCAGATGATATGATACTATATGTGGAAAACCCAAAAGGCTCCACTCCAAAACTGCTAGAGCTTGTACAGGAATTCGGTAAAGTGTCAGGATATAAAATCAATGCACAGAAATCAGTTGCATTTCTTTATACCAACAAGGCAGAAGAAAGAGAAATTAAGGAGTCAATCCCATTTACAATTACACCCAAAACCATAAGATACCTAGGAATAAACCTAACGAAAGAGGCAAAGAATCTATACTCAGAGAACTATAAAGTACTCATGAAAGAAATTGAGGAAGACACAAAGAAATGGAAAAATGTTCCATGCTCATGGATTGGAAGAATAAATATTGTGAAAATGTCTATGCTACCTAAAGCTATCTACACATTTAATGCAATGCCTATCAAAATTCCATCCAATTTTTTCAAAGAAATGGAACAAATCATCCTAAAGTTTATATGGAACCAGAAAAGACCTCGAATAGCCAAAGGAATATTGAAAAAGAAAGCCAACGTTGGTGGCATCACAATTCCAGACATCAAGCTCTATTACAAAGCTGTCATCATCAAGACAGTGTGGTGCTGGCACAAAAACAGACACATAGATCAATGGAACAGAATAGAGAGCCCAGAAATAGACCCTCAAGTCTATGGTCAACTAATCTTCGACAAAGCAGGAAAGAACATCCAATGGAAAAAAGACAGCCTCTTCAACAAATGGTGTTGGGAAAATTGGACAGCCACATGCAGAAAAATGAAATTGGACCATTTCCTTACACCACACACGAAAATAGACTCAAAATGGATGAAGGACCTCAACGTGAGAAAGGAATCCATCAAAATCCTTGAGGAGAACACAGGCAGCAACCTCTTCGACCTCAGCTACAGCAACTTCTTCCTAGGAACAATGCCAAAGGCAAGGGAAGCAAGGGGAAAAATGAACTATTGGGACTTCATCAAGATCAAAAGCTTTTGCACAGCAAAGGAAACAGTCAACAAAACCAAAAGACAACTGACAGAGTGGGAAAAGATATTTGCAAATGACATATCAGATAAAGGGCTAGTATCTAAAATCTACAAAGAGCTTAGCAAACTCAACACCCAAAGAACAAATAATCCAATCAAGAAATGGGCAGAGGACATGAACAGACATTTCTGCAAAGAAGACATCCAGATGGCCAACAGACACATGAAAAAGTGCTCCACATCACTGGGCATCAGGGAAATACAAATCAAAACCACAATGAGATACCACCTCACACCAGTCAGAATGGCTAAAATGAACAAGTCAGGAAATGACAGATGCTGGCGAGGATGTGGAGAAAGGGGAACCCTCCTACACTGTTGGTGGGAATGCAAGCTGGTGCAACCACTCTGGAAAACAGCATGGAGGTTCCTCAAAAAATTGAAAATAGAGCTACCTTATGACCCAGCAATTGCACTACTGGGTATCTATCCTAAAGATACAAACGTAGTGATCCAAAGGGGCACGTGTACCCGAATGTTTATAGCAGCAATGTCCACAATAGCCAAGTTATGGAAAGAACCTAGATGTCCATCAACAGATGAATGGATAAAGAAGAGGTGGTATATATATACAATGGAATACTATGCAGCCATCAAAAGAAATGAAATCTTACCATTTGCGACGACATGGATGGAACTAGAGCGTATTATGCTTAGCAAATAAGTCAACTGGAGAAAGACAACTATCCCATGATCTCCCTGATATGAGGAAGTGGAGATGCAGTGGGGGTGGGGGTTAAGGTGGTAGGAAAAGAAAAAATGAAAGAAGATGGGATCGGGAGGGAGACAAACCAAAAGAGACTCTTAATGTCGTAAAACAAACTGAGGGGGGTTGGGGGGGGAGAGGGGTTGGGAGAGGGTGGTGGGGTTACATTATATGTTTAAATAAAGCTTAAATAAAAAGAAAAAGAATAAATAAATAAAATTAATTGGAGAACTGTGCCACCTTTCATTACAGGTGGTCCATATAGGGTATATGGAATCAGGGGTAAATGTGGCTGCAAGGCTCCATGTTTTACAGTGTTTAGATTATAAGAAGCCCCAAGAGTGGAATGCCTGGGTGGCTCATTCAGTTAAGCGTCCACCTTTTGATTTTGGCCCAGGTCATGATCAAACCCAAGTTGGGGGACATGCTTAGCAGGGAGTCTGCTTAAGATTCTCTCTCTCCCTCTGCCTCCTCCCCTCCCTGCTCTAAAATAAATAAATAAATCTTTATTAAAAAAAAAAGGAAGCCTCAAGGACAAATCAGAAGAGTAAAAATCTTCCATACGAAACAATGTACAGGAGTGCCCAGGTGGCTCAGTGAGTTAAACTTTCCTTCCTTTTGGCTTAGATTATGATCTCATGACCTGAGATCAAGTGAGCTCAAGTCCTGCATCGGGCTCCACACTCAGCATGGAGTCTGCTTGAGGTTCTCTTTCTCTGTCTCCTTTGCCTGTTCTCCTGCTCACCTGCATGTACTCTCTCTAAATAAGATCTTAAAATAAAAGGCAGCAATATACAGACTGAAGGATGTATATGTGGAAAGGGAGAAGGTCAGTCCTCTCTGTTTGGGTTAATGAAAGAGCAGAATGAATTCTGGGCATAAGAGAGAGTATTTGGCTTTAGAATAAGGATTAATCTCGAGTTTCTCTTCAGACTAGGGGACAGAGTCAGCCTTTTTTCTCATCTGTTGCCGTCCTGGTATAGGACTAATTTTTTTTTTTTAAGGATTTTATTTATTTATTTGACAGAGAGAGATCACAAGTAGGCAGCAATGCAGGCAGAGAGAGAGAAGGGGGGGAAGCAGGCTCCCTGCTGAGCAGAGAGCCTGACGAGGGACTCGATCCCAGGACCCTGAGATCATGACCCAAGCCGAAGGCAGAGGCCTAACCCACTGAGCCACCCAGGTGCCTCAGGACTAATCTTTTTAAACCTCAATACCAAATAAATGTTTGTTTAATAAATTATAAATATGTGAATACCTTTAAATTAAAAGGCTTAAATTTTTATTCTACAATATACATTGTTAGTAATTTATATTTTAATAATTATACTTTTTGTTGAGGCTGACATTTTGGTTGCTGTCCTCAGAGAACTGGTATTTATGAGGAAATTCAGAGTCATACTACTGCAAAAAGTAACTAAATATTGAACCTACATTCTATTTCTCCTTTCTTCAGACACCCTCTTAACCTCTTCCACAGCCTGACAGAAACATTTATGTCAAAAGATGGTATTTCATGGATATGAGGGAATGCTTTTTTTTTTTTTAATGCTTTGCCATTTGAAATTTGAATGCCCTTCTTTGTCTTCTTGCCCAGAAAGCTATAAAAAGCAGGTAATGCTAACAGCCATTAGAATTACCTAGTGCAGTTAAGGCCATATAAGCACTTAGCTGGATTTATTTGAAGATGGTTGCATTTAACAAACCACCCAAATATGAGTGAAATGAGCTATGGTTCGAAACTGTAAAATAGCCCAATACTTTGCTAGTGCTTAAAAATATATTGGTAGCAGATAAGAAGAATCCATCACACTCAACAACATGATCAAAGGGGTTAACCTTATGTTTGAAGAGAACCAGAAATCAGATACAGAAATACTAACTTTTAGGTATACTCCCCATCCTGGGTGTGTTAATTAAAAAATAATGGCTTAAAAAATTGCAAATTGATTTACTAGGTAGCCACCATAATCTGTATTATTTTTCCCCTTGTTTCTAGGAGAATCAGCACATATTCTTAGAATTTTCTCCAGCACAGGGCTTATGGTACTTACTCTCTGTCTCTCTGTCTCTGTCTCTCTCACACAGTTTCTAATTAACTTTAGAATGAAATTAAGGGCTTTCCCTTTCTTTTTGGTCACCTTAGAAAGAGAAAGAGAGTAAGATTTGAACTCAATTTTGGTTTACTTAGCTTCAGACTGTGTGATGAGAAAGCAATACAAATTTTAAGCCCTTTGTAATTTGGTATCATTTGTTCAATATTTTTGAGAAGACAATCACAGATAACACTATGGGAGAAAATAAGGAGAAGATGTATTGGAAATAATTCTAGGTTTATAATAATGTCTTTCTCTCTAACTATGATTATTTGTCAGGTCTTCAGGAATATCTTAAACAATGAGACTTCAGGGATAATTGAATATAACAGATTCAAAATGTGCTTAAATAGTGAATTGTTTGCAATGAGTTTGAGGCACAATAAAAATTTTGTGTTTTAGAGACCCAGGTCATGCTTTTGCTGATAGACTGCCTCTCATGGGTGAGTCACTGAACTCTCTGATTCTTTTGTTGTCCATCTGTCACAGAGTGAATGACTTGCCTTATTCCTTGGCAAAAGGAATAAATAAACATTTCTTAGGTTTTCCAAATGCCAATTTGATCCAAATGCTGAATGCAACTGAAAACAAATGCTGTAAGACAAAGAAGAAGGCTTTGTCATTATGACAGCTGGAAAATACAAAACATCGGAATACTGTTTGTCCCACACACAGTGTTAAATATTGTAGCTGATTTTCATTCATTGAATAGATGCTTTTTCTGGCATTGTGTAAACAAAACCAATTTTAATTTTTTTTTAATGGGATTTTTTGTGCATTGAAATTGCTAACAGATCATCAGTAGAGTTACGTGTAGTGGTGATACATTTGCACTGAACCAATAAACTATCTATACAGTCTCAACTGATCCCTATTGTGATTGAAATCCTTCTGAGACAGCTGGCCAGGATTATTGGAGGCATAATATGTGACTGAATAACAGATGTCCTCTTCGTTTGAAGTTAACTGGTCTGCTTAAAACCCAACCTTTGACCTTTTCCTTATGAGTACTCAGAGCTAGTCACTTTAACTGGCCCCACTTTCCTCCTCTCACAGACACCAGAGGATATTCCTAAAGAAACTGTGGGATATAACAGGTGTTGTGATCTCTACTTAGGCACTGTTGATTGTCTCAAGTTCACTTTTCTTAAGTTGCAAGAACATAAAATCTAGCGAACTATTTTAATACTGGGACATCATTTATCTTGCATTGTACTTTTAATAGGTAGGATTATTGTCTTTTAAACTTTCTATAACTCGGTGATAAATTGCCCTAATTTGATTCATCCCCCATAATTTTAGATGTTCTGTTAGACAAATAAAATTAAAATGCCAGAAGCCCTTAATATAACCAGGGGTATTAAGATGTTTTCCCCCATTGCATTGAAATGCAAGAGGACTTCCCCCTTTGTCCTAATTCTGAGCTAGGGTAAGAGGTGATAAGGAAACCTACTTGATATAGCCCAGTTACACAAGAATTATTTCCTGATTTTAGATTTCTTACTAGGATGTTCCCTCGAAGAGTGGGATTGTGAAGGGACAAATTAAATAACTTACCATATGCTGCAGACTGACTATTTGTCTTCCCAAATTCATATTTTGTGATGGTATGTGGAGATGGGGCCTTTGGGAGGGTGGAGCCCTCATGAACGAGGTTAGTGCTCCTATAAAAGAGACCCTAAAGAGCTCCTTTACCTTTTCTGCCATGTGAGGGTACAACAAAAAGACAACTACCAGCCAGGAAGCAAGCATTCAGCAGACACTGAGCCTGCTGGTGTCTTGGTCTTGGTCTTCCCAGCCTCTAGAGCTGTGAGAAAGAAATAATGTCTGTTGTTGAAGCTGCCCAGTCTAAGGTGTTTTCCTTACAGCAGCCTAAATAGGCTCAGATACTACATATCTCTGGCAGCTGACATGGTTTAGAGTTATTCATGCTACTGTCCTGAGACAATCATCCAGGTATCATAGTATTCCTACTTTTATATTATTTAGTTTATACAGATCAGACTGACAAAGAGATGTTATGACAGAGAGTACTTTGAAATAGAAGTCTTCACTTTGATGGCCCTTCTCGAGTCAATCAGTGAAGGTCAGATGAGGATAAAAAGCTAAGACTTTTGACAATACTGATATCTTTCACACAATACTCTTCTGCTTTGATCTACAGCAAGAGGAAAATATAGTTCATCTACTCTGTGATGCACTTGGTAAAGAAATGATCCTTAAATGTATTCTAGGATGGATTCATTCACCTACTCTATTTCTGAGTATTCTTGCATAAAAAGTATGCAACTTTATTACTTATAGCATCTATTCAACTTTAATGTAAAAAATCCACTATAATCAATATTGGATATAACTTTGGCTGACATTTATCCAAATTATGTTTCATTTTGCTTAAAAGTTAATATGAAAGTTGTATGTTTTTATATTTACATTTGAATGCAAATAAGTACTTCTTTTTGTAAATGTGCATTATCTAGGCTTTTAATGTCTTTAACTTTCCTAGGATCCTATGGTCCACCTCAAGGTAATATTAATCCCAGGCATTTCCATTCACCTGAAATAACCATGGAGGTTTATGCTCCGTGACGTTTTTATCCCACTACTTAGTAAGACCTACAGAGATTGTTCTAATTGTCTCAGATTCCAAAGTTTAAGGGAATAATTTCTCAAATTTATGATGAGCTAGTGTAAAAAAAAACAAAAAATTCTTTATCACGTATATTTTCATCAAAGACTAAGCTTATAAATGTAATAATCAATAAATATTATTTAGTAAAAAGATAAAATAACGAAATACAAGGAATTTAGAATGTAAGTACTTCTTAAGCCATCATTCTTCATTTAATTATGTTACATGACCTTGTATAACTTTGAGAGTTTACATTCTTTTATTCTTTGAAGAAAGATACTATAGGGATGCTTGGGTTGCTCAGTCAGTTATCATCTACCTTGGGCTCAGGTCATGATCCCAGGGTTCTGAGATTGAGTCCTGCATCAGGCTCCCTGCTCAGCGAAGAGCCTGCTTCTTTCTCTGCCTGCTGCTCCCCCTGCTTGTGCACGCTCTCTAGCTCATTCTCTCTCTCTCAAGAGAAAAAATAAAATCTTTAAAAAAAGAAAGATACTGTAAAGCTTTTTTAAAAATAAGAAAAATAAAGACATAAAAGTAGTTAAACTCACCATTTCTATAAGAGGCACTGAATGGAATCAATGACCAAAAGTAAACCAAAACCAAAAACAAAAAACAAAAAAAAGAAGAATTCAAGCTTTAGCTTTGCTAATTCCTAAATATGTAAACTTGAAGAAGCCATTTAAATTCTATTAATTTGGAATAGCATTTTCTTCCCAATAGGTTTATTGTAAAAATCAAATAAAATCATATATGTAAACTGCATGATGGAATCTCTGTTCTCATGACCATCATCAGTTCTGCCAACTTTCATGTAGGTGCTCCTTTCATTTAAGTGCTCTCTTCATAGGCATAACCTCTCCCTTTATAAGTGGTTGATTTTGGAAACTGGGATTAGATTACCAAAATACACAATTAGAAATGTGGATATGTTGAATGAATGTAGAAAAACCTCATAGGTATCAAAAATGATAAAGAGTATGGAATCTTTTTCTGAAAAGAATGTGGCCCCATTCACAGATCTTCGGTGATGGAGACCCTACTAAACACTGTAAACTATAGAGCTACAAGTGTGTGTGTGTGTGTGTGTGTGTGTGTGTGTGTGTGTGTGTGTGTGTGTAAGTAAAAAGAGGGAAAAAGGAAGGTGATTGGAGAATAGGGAATGATCTTGGAGAATAGGGAATGATCTTTCTAACCCTGTCTACCTCACCTTTATTCTCCCAGGGGAAATTAGGCCAAATAGAGAAAAACAAGCTTAGATAAAAGCCAAAAGGCCAGTGTACTACTAATTAGGTAAATAAACAGTATGCTATAAAAACCTTTTTAATTTGTTACCAGGATCATTTAGAATAACATGAAATTTGAAATAAGTGCTATTCCCTAGCCTACTAGATAAGATTTCCCCATTAAAATTAGTCATTTAATCCGAAGTACAAAAATATATATAATTTGAGGTGGAAATTGGGTCCCAGGGGTACTTTAGGTTGCTAAATTGGTTAGATAACTTGAAGTGAATGTCACTAAATAGCCCAAGTAAGCCATAAGTGAAAGAATGATCCGTGAACTACTCTGATTACTTGTCAACAGCAGAAGAGGGAGCAGCTTAGACTATAAAGGATGTAACCTTTGCAGATGATTTCCTCATATTGACAAGTAATCTGGACAATTTATTGCTTTTCTTTGAAGGTTCATACATGCACAGCTATCGTGCAGGTTTAATGAGAGACAGACATCTGATACTCAAACCCCTTTGCCTCAGAATTGCCCTTCTATTCTAATTAACTCGCTTTTATGGTATTTTTATTTGTTTTCTAGTCTCCTTTTTGGCCTTAATTAAAAGAGACAGTATGATAAAATGGCTATTTCCTTTCTGCAACACATTCAGTGATGTTTGCGAGTTTAACTCAGGCTTCTGGATAAGAAGAGCATGGCACATGGGTTGGAACATGCGTTGCGTTCCAGATATCAAAGTTAGCTTTAGTTCGACTTTGTGAGATTGTAAGAGCAGCTGCGCTTTGTTGTACTTGCTTAGATCCCAACAGTGATTTAGTTCTGAGGATTATATATTTGTCTCTTATGTGTCAAAAGTCCTATCCCTTGTGACTTTACAACTCTGTTTTTGTATATAATGTAAAAGCATGATAGCTTCGCATTGATGATTGTCAGCAGTTGCTATTTATCATCTGTCAAAATTTTTCTCATGGGAAGGCAGAAAATCAAATGGATTATGGCTGTTTTTTTAGTTGCTTCAAGGAATCTTACATGACACAAGGCAAAAAAAAAAAAAAAAAAAAAAGAAAGAAAGAAAGAAAGAAAGAAAGAAAAAAAGAATGGTAAAATGACTCCTTGACAAGTAACTTAGCATTCAGACAAATCTGTGATTTTATGCACATAACAGAACTGTCATTCACCCTGATGAAATAGCATATTTTAAAGTGTTATGTCAATTTGCTTGTTTGACCTCTAGGTTGCTTTTCCACCTGGCCTGGTAGTTACATAGTTTTACAGTTACTTGTTTCTGGTGAAACAAAAAACTAAGCTGGTTTGATGGCACCTCTGAAGAGTGTGAAAGGAGTACAGTTGTTGAGTTATTCTCCTTTCAGATTTTCCATCTGATCGTTGACATTGTCATTAGATTCCGGTGACTTGTCAAAATTGGGAAAGTCAATCTCATTGAAGAGAGATGAGTGGAGTTTTAGTAATTAGTTTTTATTGACCCAAGATAACTTGCATTTGAAGATATAAATGATGATGTTGGAAGTCAATGGTTACATGTGGAGGAAGTCAGTGGAATCAACGACATAGAAAGTTTAGAATAATAAACAGGCAACCCTAGAAGCATGTAAAAACGCAAATCATGTTATTCTTGAACAATAGATAAGTAATTTGTAGGACTACCAGAGTCCCATGAGACATCTGTTGTTACCTCTAGATTTTCACTTTTTTTTTTTTTTAAGATTTTATTTATTTATTTGCCAGAGAGAGAGTGCATGCATGGGCGAGAGAGAGCAAGAGTACAAGCAGGGGGAGTTGCAGGCAGAGGGAGAAGCAGGCTCCCTGCTGAGAAAGGACCCCCCCCCCCCCACCATGTGTGATGCGGACTGGATATTAGGACCCTGAGATCATGACCTGAGCCAAAATCAGCCGCTGAACCAGCTGAGCGACCCAGGTGTTCCTAGATTTTCACTGTAGACATAAATACAGAGGTATGTTCTAGCCCACAGTTTTTCAGCCTCAGCAATAATGATACTTAGGCTAAATGACTCTATGAGGGGCTGTCCTATGCATTATAAAATGTTCAGTGATATCCCTGACCTCTTCCCACCTAGACCAGTAGTACCCTTGGAGTTGGGGGCGACCAAATATACCTCTTGTAATTGCCAAATATTCACTGAAGGTAATTTTTTTCCAGGTTGAGAACCACTCATTCATTCCTTCTAACAGGGCTTTGAATGAAGTTTTTCTTGTCCTACAATCACAGGCAGCACACTGAACAGAAAAATAACTTCAACTACTTTGAATTCTAAATTTAAGGAATTACGGTAGATTGGGCACACTCCTGCTCTGAGGGCTTACTGGAGGTCTGATTAAAACTACTAATTCTTACCCCTAACAGCAACTGCTCAACTAACCAATATAAATGGAAAACAGAAAGAATTTTGTTTTTTTCTTTTTTTAGGAGGTTAGTGTTTATGGCAAAATGTTAGATTCTCTTCTCTTCTGGGAGAAGGAAAGATTGCTTTATCCTTCCTCCAGAGAAAGGGAAGTTTTTCAAGAGAATAATTCCTAAATATTGGGAGTGGCTACAGTCATGGAGACTAATGTTTCATTCCTCAGTTCTGCGTCCCAGTGGAGTAGAATATGTTGCTGTGTTCTGAGAGAGCATTCTGGAAACTTGAACATTTTGCCACATTGTCCTTTCAGTTCCCTCCTTTGTCATGGAGGGGAAAAAAACAAAACAATGAAAAACTATACCTCTTATGCATTTTCTGAAATTTGGGAGCACCTTTGAATATCAAAACTGCACAGTTTTGTTCAAAGTATATCTATAGCTGGAAGGTACTTAGATGCTTAAAGATACCACAATATTGTTTGCCTTGAAAAAGATGGAGTTAATTCCCACCTTGCCCTGTTGCTCCATGGTTTTTCATGGCATCACAGGAAGGAATACAGAGGTGAATGGAGCAGATAGTCTGGTTGGCTTCTTGCCAAGTGATTGAACACCCATCTCAATAAGGGATTTAGAAGACTGTAGCTTAATGACGGGGGGAGCCAGGGTGAAACTATAACACCAGCAGCCTCAGATGAATGACCCTTCTGGATCTATCTGAGGGAGACCACTCCATCACTACGTGGGACCAGGCAGGGAAAGGAGACCTCTTCTCTTGTCTCTCTTTCCTTTCCTCAACATTGAAGGAGGAAGCTCCTAGAGAAACTTTGTTTCTACAGCAACCCATTCATAATTCTATTGGAGATGCTGCTTCAGCCACTGTCTATCATTTTACTCTCTATTAAGAAAAAATTATATTGGTAAATCTGGGGTCTACTATGCTATCTCTCTACTTAGAGGTTATTGTTTGCTATGTATCTGTTACTTTTATGACCATATGACATTTATCCATCAGTTTTATCTTATAGTCTTCTGAATTCAGGCATCATTGGATATTTACTCTGGATGGGAAAAGTTTTCTTGAATCAGCTATTGATGAATTCTTTCAGCATCGTCTCTCTTCCACATTTTTTTTTTCATTTTGTCTCTTTTTTTAATGTTAATTTTTCTAAGAAGAAAAAAATCTTTCTAAGTTGTATCTCCACATAACAGAGGACACATATGCCATCTGGATACTGTCCCTCCTCTCCCCCTCTCTCCTTAATCTGCTATTTCCCAAATTCTGTTTTCCTCCCCTTGTACTGATTTTGCATTACAAAAACCTAGCAAACCATCTGGCAACAGCAGAATCCTCCTTGGAAAGAGGGCAACAAACTAAGAGTGCAAAGGCCAGAGCTCTCTTTAACATATAAAGAAAGAAGAGATTTTTGGAACTCTAATACATAAATAATTTTTGTTTAATGACTTTCCTTCTTTTAAGGATGTGGGGTCCTTGAAAAGAGATGAACAATATTTAAATATGTTGTCCAAACACACTCTGTATTTCTATCCCATTACTCATTTGTCATCTTTTTCTATTGGGAACTTGCATACTGCCTCTCATGTCTTTCTGCAGTCATTCTGGCTCAGGTCATCACTGCTGATTTTTACAAGCTTCAAAAGTAGGGAATTAAGGCTTCATATGTTCACCTCTGATAATAATTGGTAACATTTCTTGAGTATTTACTATGTGTAGACTGTTCAAATTTTATGTGTATTTGGGTGAGCTTTTAAGTGTAACAGATTTCTAGACAAATGGATGAAGCATGTACAGCTGGATGAGTTTTTACAAAATGAACATTCCTATATTAAACAGTACACTGATCATGCTCCTTCCCTACCCCTAATCCATGGCTACTATCCCCATCCCCAAATGTAACCTGTATTCTGACTTCAGATACCATATATTCATTCTGGCTTTCTTGGAACTTTATATAAATGGAATCATATTGTATGCACTCTTTCATGTCTAGCTTCTTTAACTTAACTTTGTAATTGGAAGATTCACCCATATTGAATGTTAGTACATTCTCATTGCTGTATAGCTTATTTATCCATTATACTTAGTTGTTTTGATTATTAATGTATAAACATTTTGTACATGCTTTTTAGCATGTACAAATAGAAATGCATTTCTATTATGTCTATACCCGGGAGAGAAATTGTTGAGTCATAGGATATACTACCAAACAGTTCAAAGTGCTTGCACCCATTTATACTCCCAATTGCAATATATGAGAGTTCAGTTGCCCCGGATCGCTGTCAACACCTCATGTTATCTGCCTTTTTAGTTTTTGCTATCTGATGGGTGTTTATATATATCATTGCAGTTTTAACTTGCATAGCTTCTATGATTACTGTTGATTGAGACTGCAAAATTTGTGTGTACATGTGTGAACTTTTAAGTATGTTATTAAGTACCCTTTCACATTTTTCTTGTCATTTTTTTGTAAAGTTCAAGACTTTTGCCCAATAATCTATTGAGATGTCTACGTTTCTCATATTGATTTAAAGAATTGAGGGGAAGGAATGGATATACATGAATACTTTGTTGAACATGTAAATATCTTATACTTTGTGGATATTTTTCATTTCTTTCTGGTATCTTTTGGTGAAAGAACAAGGTCTTAATTTAAATATGGTTAAATTTAATAACTTTTGGTTGTTGTTGTTCCTTATGTGTAGTGTTTTTATGCCCTTGCTTACCTCTCAAAGTCAAGAAGAAATTCATCATTTCTTCCAAAAAGTTGTCTTGTTTTCTCTAACTTTTAGCTTCACAATCAATATGGGACTGGTTTTTTCTTTGTTTGTTTGTTTGTTTTGTTTTGTTTTTGTATTTTTTGTTGTTATTGCTTGCTTATTTGTTTTTGGTACAGTAGGAAGTGTGGCTTGAGTCATTTGTTTTCCATGTGCAGGTCCAATCGGTCCAGTATTATTTATTGAAAGGATATTTCTATCTCAACTACATTACACAGTAACAATTGTAAAAAATCTAGTGACAGTTTTAGGCATGAAGGCTTTGGATTTTCTTCTGTTCCATCAAACCTTCGTCTATTCTTACCACATTTTTGTTAATTGCTGCTGTTTTAGAATACTTCTTGGTATCTGGTATTTATATTTTATCTTCTTCAAACATCTTCAATTTTGTTCTTCTCCAAGCTTGTCTTTGCTTTTTTGGGCCCCTATATAGATGTTAAAATCAATGTTGACATCTCCTCTCTTTCACCACTAACACACATATATACACATTAAAAAAAAAATCTGCCAGGATCTTTATTAGAATTGGAATTAATCTCTTGATCAATTTGAGAAAATTTACTTTTTGTTTTAAATGTTCATTTTTCCAATCCATGAACATGATCTATCGATTTCTTCACACTTTTAAAATTTCTTCCATTGATATTATCAGTGTTCAAGTGAAGTGTGATAAAATTTCCCAATATTATTTGGATTCTTCTATTTCTCTTTTTATATTGGAAAATTATTAAGGAATCCTATATGTGTGTTATTATATGTATGTAACTGTTTCCTGTTTAGTCTTCCTGGTGGATGAACAGTTTTGTCATTATGAAATATCCCTCCTTAACTCTTATAATGCTTTTGCTTTATAATCTAAATAATGCTTTTGCTTTATAATCTAAACTTATAGATACTTACATAGTGGCATTAGATTACATTTGTGGTTGTATGGTGCATCATTTTCTATTCTTTTACTTTTAGGCTTTCTGAGTTATGCCTTTATGAGGAGGACATAATTTTGTTTTTGTTTTTAACTCTGCCTGATTGTTTCGTTTTCTTGCAATTGTAGCTTGTTTAAATGCAAAGTAGATATTTATATAGTTAAAATTGCATCTACCTATGGGCTTTTTGTTTTCTATTTTTGTCACTTGTTCTATATTCATTTTTCATCTCTTTACTTACCGTGAAAAATAAGCCGGATATTTTATTCTTCAAAAAGTTTTTATCCCTGGGACGCCTGAGTGGCTCAGTTGGTTAAGCAGCTGCCTTCGGCTCAGGTCATGATCCCAGCGTTCTGGGATCGAGTCCCACATCGGGCTCCTTGCTCGGCAGGGAGCCTGCTTCTCCCTCTGCCTAGGCCTGCCTCTCTGTCTGCCTGTGCTCGATCTCTCTCTCTCTAACAAATAAATAAATAAAATCTTTAAAAAAAAAAAAAAGTTTTTATCCCTATGTGGTAAGCCTGGAAGTTATAACATTTCTTTATTTTATTAGAATCCAATATAAATACACTTGTAGTGGTTCTCAGATGATATGACAACCTTCATACAATTTCAATCCATTTATCTGTTCCCTTGTATTATATTATTATTGTCATGCATTTTAATTCTAAATATAGTTAAACCCAAAAGAACATTATTATTGTTTTGTGCAGTCTTTTATATATGTACACAGCATAGTTACCATTCCCATTGTTCTTTTTTTTTTTTAAGATTTTCTTTACTTATTTGTCTGAGACGGCACACAAGCAGGGGGAGCAGCAGCAGAGGAAGGAAGCAGGCTCCCCACTGAGCAGGGAGCCCCTGGTGGGGCTCCATCCTAGGACCTGATCATGACCTGAGCAGAAGGCCATGCAAGCCTCCTCCCATTCCCTTTGTTCTTTGTTAACCTCTTACCTTTCTCTGTTTCCCTCTATGCCATGTTCTCCTGCTTAAAGAATAACTGTGGGGCTTCCAAGGAAAATTATCTCTGTGTTTTTCTTTTATTGCCCAAAGCTGTTTATTTTCTCTTAACTTTGGGAGGATATTTTCATCAGGTGACAGTTATACACCGCCGCTAATTTTCTTTCAATGCTTTACAGGTATTCTATCGTTTTCTCACTTCGATCATTTTGTTGGAAAGTTAGTCACTTCTATTGTTGCTCTCTTAAAGGAAATGAGTTTTTTCCTTGCTATTTGAAATGTTTTTTCTTTGTCTTTGTTTTTAAAAGTTGTACTGTTGTGTTCCTAGGTGTGGTTTTATCTGTATGTATTCTGCTTAGAGTTCCTAGGCATTCTGTGTCTTGATGTTTTTCTGTTTAATTTTGAATAAAACTCAGTTATTATCTTTTCAAATAGTGATTCTACCTCATTTTGTCAACTCTTTTGAGTATCTTAATTATACATTAGACCTTTTCATCAGTTCTCATATCTCTCAAAAACTCTTTTCTGTATTTTCAATCTTTTTTCTCTCCATGCATCAGTCTTGATATTTCTTACTTATGTATCTTTAACTTCAATGATCATTTCTTCCATATCTCAAATGCTAATGAACCTATCTACTGAGTTCATATTTTATGATATTGTATTTTTCAGTTCTATAATCTGTATGCTGAAATACTTCATCTTGCTATCCATCTTCTTGAACATGTTAATTATAATTTTTCTAAATTCTATATCATTATCTCAAATTCCATGTCTCCTATGGGTTTCTTTCTGCCCCCCCCCCC
>RCUC01117459.1:0-15926 GCA_003697995.1 Taxidea taxus jeffersonii
TTTATTTATTTATTTATTTATTTATTTATTTATAGCAATGAACATACTATTGCTTTTTTAAGCAAAGCTTTCTTAGGGGAAAAAAACCCTTCCCCTTTCTTTCCACAAGAAGCCTGTGCTAATTTGTATCAACACTTAGCAGTTTCCTTGTGTCCCCCATCCCCCAGTGAGCGTGGCCCTCCAGACTCCTCACTCCCTGCGCTGGCACCACCGCCACACGTGGGCTGAATGAGTACATGTCTACAGCACATTCCTACACACTCACCAATACCTCAGTCTTGTGTTGGAAGTTACCTGTTCTGTACTGGTGGGCCTGTCTTTTTCAAAGAACTTGGGATCCTGTGTATATGTGGGAAAGTATGGGTGTAGCTTCTCAGGATCAGGGCTGGGGACACTTAAGATGCAAGCCTGGAGCTGGAGGCCATGGATTCTAGTCACAGCTCTCTCGGTAACTAGTTGTATGATCCTGATCTGTCTCTCTGCGCCTCCCTTTTCTCTGTGGTAAAATAACAGAACAAATTATTTAAGTCCCTGCCAGTCCTACAATCTCAGGATTCTAAATATATATAATATCAAAATTTAAGAAGTGGATTCCTAACAGATACAGGGATTAGCAAGACTTCCAAAGAAAAGACAAGTCTCCCGGCTGCTCTCTATAGGAGGGAGAGTCCCAGACAGGGATATGGGCAGTTTTGAGTTATTCTGGCTAACCAGCTCTTGCACTCAGGGGAGGGAGGTACCACTTGATTTTTCTTCCTCTTTCTTTATGACCAATCAATACAAAGCGGCCACTGAACTTCAGTCGTGCATTGTTCCAACTGATTTCCGGATCCTTCGCATTAACTGGCTCTCAGCTGCAGCTGGGGAGGGGGCTGCAGGGTAGGGAGCCCTGGCCCACCTGCATCAGAGGCCTGGAAGCAGTGAGCCATGCAGACTCAATCATGATCACTATCTGGGCAACAGGGCTCTGGTTGGAGCCTCGCAGAAGGTCCTGTTTACAGTAATAACAGCACCAGGCCAGGCTGTCTGAGCAGAAGCAAGGCGCCTGGGGCTAGAATCCACACACAGAGCCTCCATCTGTGCCTTATCTACCCCGTCAGCCTGGGCTGAGAGGGGCAGGGCAAGGGAGGAAGGAGGCTGCTCTCACAGCCCAGCTCAGGCCAGCGGACTTCAGGCAAGCTCCTAGTGCTCTAACCCCACATACACAAGGCCTCTCTGGCTTCGTCTGCATTTGCTACTTGAACTAAGCATTCTCCTTCAAGGCCCCTCTTGGGACCCATCCTCTAGGAAGCTCTCGAGATGCTCTTCTTACTAGGGAGATGGCCCACTCCAGCACTGCCATACCAGAACTGCTCCAAAGGGAAGCCGGTGAGCAGTGAGGGAAGAGAAAGACGGGCATTTATGCAGCCTGCAAGCTTCATAACTAGTTATTTCCTATCATATAGGTTTTAAATTCCTAGATGTAAAGAATGATCTGCAAAGATCAATCAGTCCAGTCCTTTCTTCTATATACATACAAACATGGAGGTTCACAAAGCATCAGCCTTCAACTACACTAATTTGGTATGAGCCTGTATCTGTCTCTTCTAGGCTGTGTGACTGTGGCAGGTTATGTTGACCTCTCTGAACGTCAGTCACCTAACCCTATCAGACTGTCAGACCTACCTAACAAGGGTGCTGAGCTTGACCAAAAGAAATAGCGTATGTCAAGCACTTATATTTTGCAAAAGTTAGTTGTCATTACAAGTGTTCTACTTGTTCGTAAGTACACAGCAGAGGAGCTGTATCAGACCCTCACTGAATATTGCTGGATTAAACAGAATGAAGTCCAACACTGGGTGACCATTCTTCGTCCCGTCTCTCATAGTTTCTAGTAGGAACTTGACACACATCAAAGTGCAGAGATTATTTTTTTAAACTTTATTTTAAAATGATGTCAAGCATGCAGTGCAGTTATAAAAATAGCACAAAAAACCTCAGCCTCTGTCCTTCATTCAGATTCTTGTTACGTTTGCCTCTTGTGCTTAACCACTCCTTTTCTCTATTTTTTCCTGGACCATGTGAAAGTTAGTTTCAAACATTATGACCCTTTACTCCTAAATACTTCAGCACATATTTCCTAGGATGAGGCTAATCTCTTATATAACCACTAACCTACAATGATCAAATTTGGGACACTTAACATTGATAAAATATTTTTATCTAATATTCAAATTTCATCAACTATCCCAATAATATCCTTTATAGCAATTTTACCTGTAAAACAGATACAAGCCAGGATCAATGTTAGAATCAGACATTGCATGTGTCTTCAGTTTCCTTTCACCTAGAATAGTTGCTCAGGCTTTCTTTGATTTCCAGAATTCTAACACTTCTGTAGAGTAAGGCTAGTTTGTTTGTAGAATGTCCTTCAGTTTGGATAACGATTTTTTGAGGAACCCATCTCCTATTATTCATTCATCCCACAAACTTTTCATGAGACTGTGGTTATTATAGGATTCTGAGCAGGATAAGTTCCAGTGTCCTTGCCTTCAAGGCACTCACTGTTCAGCTCCACACCTGACAAACAGCTAAAATATAAGGGAGGACCCTGGAGAAGATACCATGTGAGTGTAGGTCAAAGCAACAGAACCACAGGGACAACTTTCTGGAGGCAGAGGCATGAGCTGGGACAGAAAGGACAGGCAGAAACCCAATTCCCCTAATGACCTCCTAGGGTCCTCCTGAGGAAATATCTCTGTTTCCCCAAGCAGTGTGTCCTGGGGCTGGGATGCAATAAAACATGAAAAGCAACAATACAAGGCTAGAAAGGGGAGGGAGTGGCCCAGGGCACCATCGTCTGGGTACCACTGCCCAGGGCTATATGCTCTGTCCCCAGCTGCCCTGGCAACTTGGTGACAAGAAGGAAAGCCCTGTCTAGGCAGCTGAAGTGTGGGGAAGGGCCATGCGCGCCACCTACTGGCACCCCAGCAGGACCCTAGGCTGCTACGGAGGGCAGCTGGGCAGCTGGCTGAATTTCCAGAAAGCTTGTCATGTGTAGTATGGCAGTGAGACACAGAAGTGGCTCAGACTTCCCAAACAGGGTTGGCACTTGAGCCACCATTGCCAAGGTCCAGAACCGCATGAGCTTTTCAGTAAAGACGACTGTGCAAAATACCTGGCCTCCTAGACAAGTGGGGGCAAAGATAAGGTTCATTCCAGTAACAAAACTTAAGTAGCACCTTCTTCAAGCCAGGCTCTGTGCTGAGCACTAAGGGTCCAGAGATGAAACAGACATGGACTTTGCCCACAAAGAGCTCCCAGTCTGATCTGGGGTTGGGGAAACAGGACAAGCTGACAAATAAGTGCTGTATAAGTATCACGGTGCTCTGAGAGCTCTTTGTAAGGGCCAGTGAGCACACAGCATACTTGGCTCTGTGTGTGGTGGAAAGCTCTTGAATGGTAGAGTCAAAAGAACTCACACTTCTTGAGCGGCCTACTATGTATCAGGCACCTGACGTTTATGATCTCATCTGATCTTGTGACTAGTTAAAAACTTGCTTAAGGTGACTGGCCAAGGGTGCCTGGGTTGCTCAGTTGATTAACTCTCACATGGACGCCGAAGTGTGAAATCTGTAACAAAGGCGATGACTACCCTGCTCTTCACAATTGTGGTCATGCCACAATTCAAAAATGGCACCAAAATCTGGGGGCCATTTCATTAGGAAATGACTAGGATGGGGAGAAGACCTGAAAGCACAGTTTAGGGAACCAAGGCTTATTTAGCTTGGGGTTCTGTCTCCTAATATTTAAATGTCTGAAACAGGAAAAGGAAGCTGTGTAGTTGTAGAGGACAGAACAGGGGCTAAAAGGGGCAGCTGCAGAGGAAGCTAATGCATAATGACAGCCCACTACGTGTCAAGTGCAAGGCCAGTGTTTTTACACATACCACTTCAGAATGCACTATAAGATAAAATGTTTTTCTAATTACAAAGTGCCTTTGCTTACATTACTCCAAATGTCCAGAAAGTCTTATATCCAAATACAACCTATCTCCAGGCCCAGAATAAACACCACCTTGTCTATGAAGCCTTAACTTGTCTTATGTAGTAATTATAATTCTCTTACCAGACTGCAAGTTCTTGAAAGGCAAAGGTCATCAGGATACATGGTTATGCTCCTCCTCAATGCCAAATAGGGCATAATGCTTATAATGGACAACAATAGGGGCGCCTGGGTGGCTTAGTGGGTTAAAGCCTCTGCCTTCGGCTCAGGTCATGATCCCAGAGTCCTGGGATTGAGCCCCACATCGGGCTCTCTGCTCAGCAGGGAGCCTGCTTCCTCCTCTCTCTCTCTGCCTGCCTCTCTGCTTACTTGTGATTTCTATCTGTCAAATAAATAAATAAAATCTTAAAAAAAAAAGAATAAATGCCAAGAAAAAAAAGAATAAATAAATGCTGAAGAATATATACAAATGGCCTGTAAGTACATGAAAAGATGCTGGGTAGATGGCCATCAGGGAAATGCAAATCAAAACTCTAGTGGGATATCACTTCACACATACTAGGATAGTGATAATAAAAAATAATATAATAACAAGTATTGGCATAATACTTGTTATAATAATAACAAGTATTGGCAAAGACTGGAGAAATCAGAACGCTCATTCATTGCTGGTAAGAATGGTAGAGCCACTTCGGAAAACAGTCTGGTAGCTCCTTAAAATGTTAAACATAGAGTTACCATATGACCCAGCAGTTCCATTCCTAGAAATCTTCCAAATAGATATGAAAACAAACATTCACATAAAAATTTATACATGAATGTTCATAGCAAAACTACTCACATTAGTCAAAAAGTAAAAACATAAATGTCCATCAACTGATGAAAGGATAAATAAAATGTGATATATCTATACATGGAATATTATTCAGCCATAAAAAGGAACTAAGTACTGATACGTGCTACAACATGGATGAACCAAGAAAATGTAATGTTAAGTGAAAGAGGCCAGCCACAAAAGACCACACTGTCTGATTTCATTTATATGAAATGTCCAGATAGGCAAATCCATGGAGACAGAAAGTAGATTAGTAGTTTCTAGGGTCTGGCCAGAAAGGAGAACAGGGAGTGACTGCTAATGAGACTAGGGTCTTTTTTGGGGTGAGGGAGTGATGAAAATGTTCTGGAATGAGACAGTGGTGATCATCACATTATGTAAATCTACCAAAATCCACTGTACCCTTTAAAGGGGTGAATTTTATAGTATATGAATTATATCTCAAAAAGAAAAGAATGAATGAATGGTTATTCAATCAGAGTCTGCTTATTCTTCAGGAGGCAGAGAGGGCTTCATATCTAGAGAAGTTCAACTGAGGGCTGGATGTTCCCCAACAAAAACCTTTTTTGGTGGTTGGGGGGTGGGGTAAGAAAAGCTAAACAGGGACCTGAATACTGAAGAGTAAGTGAGGCCAGAGACCAAAGTGCCTTGGATCCTGTCTACCCGTGCAGGGGCTGTAACTAAGTGTCACCTGCCCTGGAAAGGATCCTGGCCTGCCTGCTGGACTATGAACCCCTGGGAATTCAGAGGCCTCCCCCAATTGTTTGTGCTTTATACCTTGTCCCTGCTCACTATCCAACTGTAAAAGCTGGTCAAACACACCGACTTCAAGGGAGGCCTTGGTGCTATCCCCCAAAACAAAAGGGCATTGAGATGGAGCCTGGCTCAACCTCAGAGAGGATTCTTAGGCAGCCTTCCTGGGCCTCCCACCCACATGAATGGAGGGCCCGGAGCTGAGCCAGTCTGCCCAGCTGCTGTACCCTCCTGCTGGGCAGCCTCTGGAGAATAAACAGGGTTTCATTTGACCCATCAATCAGCCAGCCTGACTCTATCTGTACTGTGTGCCTTCTGAGCGCCCAGCCAGCCTTGTGTCTCCGGAGGCAGAAGGAGGTGCCATCCACCTTGCTGTGAAAGCACAGCCTAGGTGAGGAGACATGGGCATGAGAGGCAAGGAGGCTAAAACCCTACGTGATACTGTATGGTGCAGACTTTAAGGCCATGGGAATGTGATATGAAAGCTCACTGTGGGCTAGAACAAGTAGTGAACTACACTGAGAAAAGCACACGCTTTGGGTCTCAAATCATAGCTCCACTATTTACTAGCTGTGAGGTAGTAAGCGCGAAATTTAAGCCTCAAGTTTTCTCATCTGGAAAATGGATATAACACCATATCAATACATATACAATATCTAGTACTCTGCCTCAGACAGAGTGGATATTTAATAAATGACAGCTATTATTACTAGTGAGGGAGAGCTTTCTAGAAGAGGAAGGGGTTGAGGTGGGCGATGAAGCACGAATTAGAGACCCTCAACAGAAGGACTGGTGGAGCTGAAAGCACCACAAAGGCTTCCAGGTAGAAGGAGTAAGCTGCATGTTTGGGACAGTTAGAAGCCATGTCTGACTGGAATGGGATTCTCGGGATGGAGGGCAAGGCCAGGCTTGCCTGGTGGGACTGCAAGGCAGTGAGGAGAAGGGAGAAGGGTGTCAGTGAAGAGCACAGGAAAGGACAGAAAGTTCTTCAGGAACCTTGTAGATTCCCAAAAAGGCAGACAGAAGTGGTTCTCTCTCTAGCTAAAAAACACTTCCTGAACAGGAAAAGGGACCCTGGAGGAGTGCTGAGGAAACTGTGACCACAGCAAGCCTCTCTCTGCCTCAGGCTCCTCATCTGTACAATGAAGTGGTATGCCACTTCCAAGTGGACGACTTTGGAAATTACTCAAGTAATCCTCATTTCTGTTTCTTGTCTGTGAAGTGGGACTATTATTAGTTGCACAGTTGTGAGGATTTAGTGATTAAAGACTCACATAATACCTGTCTCAAAAAAGGTATTCAATAAACACCAGCTACTATCAGTAATATTTAACATTATTATTAAAGTATTATTTTGTAATATTTTATAGTACAAACATGCACAAAATGCACAAGCAAACATGCACAAAAATACAAATATGCACAAAAAATTATGCCATTAAAAAGTAATATCCCATAAAAAGTAAATAAAATTCTCAATATATGTTAAGTTCTAAAAAAAGGAGTAAGACCAAGCATGATAGCCTGTGTAGTTTTTTGCCCCACTTACTATTTATATACCTTGGCTTCATTAGTCTGGAAGGTCTCTGAATGCTCACACTAAAAGCTTAAGAAACATGTACAGGGTAACAACTGAATATTCAGAAAATTCTATCCATTACCTTATTTACAGGGCAGTGTAATTAACAACACTTAGTAACAAAACTTACTATAGACAGAGCATTCAGTATGTGCCAGGCACAGCACTAAGAAGCTTCTCTCATTTAATTTTCTCATTTACTACTTACAGCAAAGGTGTGAGGTAGGTCAATCATTATCTCACTTTGCAGAGGAAGAATCTAAGGCCAGAAGAGGTTAGGCCCCTTTCCCAAGGACACAGAGCTGACAAATGACACAGATGGAATTCAACCCTTGTTTTCTCAGACTCACAGCTGGGAATCAAACCTTGCTTTCTCAGACTCCAAAGTCCTTACCACTGGGATTCCTGCCAGTGATATGAGAGCCTCTGACAGACCCACTGACTGAGTCAGAGGGGAGAACCACTTGTTGCCTTAGGAGTCTGGACCTGGGACTTCTGATTAAAAGGAGGAAAGGGAAGGAACTAGGGAGTAAAAGAGCCTCAAAAATCAAAAGTGAGATTTTTTTTTAAAAAGTGAGTTTTTCTGAGAAAGCTTTCAAACAGGGCAGGGACACAGCAGGAACTGTGAGGCAAGAGGCAAAAGTGAGTATCATAAGCCCAGTGACATATTTAGCTTGACTACTTTCAGTATTCTTGGATTTCTCTCCCTCAGTTTCTAAGAAAATCCCTTGGGAAAAAATCCAACTGGTTCTAGCCATGCTGATAGGATTTCTGTTATGGTCATGACTGAGCTGGGATTTTCAAGAAGCAGCACTCGGGCCACAGCACTAATGCTGGGGAGACAGAGCCTGACAGCCCCTGCTGCGGGACCCTGGGGAACTGCAGCTTTGTGACCTACCCTGCCTCGGTGGCTGGATCAGTGCCAAAGAAGATCCTGGCACACACAGGCTGGTAACAGACTGGCTCCTGATGTTTCTCAGCCATCAGAAAGGTTGTCGTCGATCACGTCAACCCAACTAGCCAACCGGCACCACCAATCGGTTACCATTGTTGTTAGAATGAAGACAAAGCTCCTCACTATGTCCTCTAACGTTTACTCTAGCAGCCCCCACTCCCATGGCTGCAGGTCCCTGCCCTTTTTAGTCCTTCACAATTGTCATCACTCCTCCTTCCACTGGGTCTTTGTAAATGAAAGTTCCTTCTGCCAGGAAAGCTCTTCTGCCCTTCTTCACCTAGGTTAACTCCTCACCAGAGTTCAAGCTTCCTCTGGGAAGCTTTGCTAGACCAGAAGAAATTCACTAGGGGCTCTAGGATTCTCTTTAGCCTCCCTTGCAGCACCTGTTCCAGCTGTAGTTTTTCTTTCTTTCTATCTCTCTGTAATTTTATATTTGCACAATCAACATCTGAGTAGGCTTTAAGCTCTGTGTTAAGTATTTTTGGCTTACCATCAATTCATCAGGGCCTAGCAAAGTGTCAGCACATAGCAAACACTATCTGTTGAATGAATAAAAGAGGTAATTCTCCATTTTTATATTGTTTTTTCAAAAGGAGGTCAGTTCTCTGTTTATAGGTTTATTATAACTGCAATTAACTATTAACAATTGCCTAACTCTTTACCATTTACAAAACACTTACGCAATATTCAATAAGTGCTTTTATTTTTCATTAAGTACTTATTAACCAGCATGTGAACGGTGATGAACAACCGCAATGCTCTGCCATCTATACAACTCACAGTTAAGAGACCAAGGCCACAGAGCCAAGAAGCAGTAGGGCAACACTAAAGGCTCCATCCCAGGGCTGGGCTCCCTTTCAGGTACATCCCTCCCCCCTACATGCAACCCCCATAGGCCTTAGCTGTTCACTGCTTCTGCACCTGGCCAACCACCTGACTCTGCTGGGTTTCTGTGCAGCTGACTGTCTGCTTCCACAACTCACCTAACTATGAAGTTCAGAAAAAGCTGCCAATCTAGTCTTCCCCAACTACCTTCTATCACCAGGGAGCAAGCAAGCAAGCAGAGACCCAGTCACACACCTCTGCAGAACTGCTTGCCTGGTGCTTCAGGATGTGATCTGAGCCTTTCCAAAGGGACTGTTTTCTCTGCAGAGCTAAACACTGGGAACTGTATTTCAAAGTTCTCAGTGGGATCCCCATTAACATGATTTGGAGACTAACATTAATATGATTTGGAAACTAAGACTCAAAGAGGGAAGTTCTGTGACTTATTACGGGTCCCAGAACCAGTCTGAAGTGGAACCCAGATCTGCTCATTCTAAAAATCTTGTATTCTTTCTGTAACATCCTACTGCCTTCTGACATCCCAGTATTCAAAAAGTCCATGGGTGTTACACCCCAGCACTCAAAAACCAGTGTGATGATCTTAAGGAACTCTCATAAGCATCAAATTAGAAGTGTGATGCCAGTTAGGCCTTGACCTTTGGTCTAGAATAAAACTTATTTCAATCAACTGTAAACCACAAGGACACTTAAATATTTACTGGTTAAGAGCTGGATGTTTGGTTGCTCTGATGCCATCATTAATATCTTCCCATCCAGCCCAAATGATACAACAATCAATAAACAGACAGCCTCTCTGAGGACCTGAAACAGCCAAATGTTATTTACCAGCCAGAGTTTTTGTTAATTAGATAAAATCCCTGGATCAATGTGCAGAACATTTGCCTATGCTGTAGCTGAGCACATTCTGGACACCTTAGTCCTGGCATAGGGACAGCAAGTGCCTCAAGCCCCAAGCTGGGGCATCCAGGGACAAGAACCAAACCAAGCAATCGATGTAAAGCTAGAACAAATGTGTTTAACTCTCAACAAAATCTAACCCTTTCTTTTTTCCTGAACTGTAAACCCAAACAGACTTTTTTCCAAAGGCATCTAGTAAACAAGTCTGAGCTGGTATTAATTTCTTGATTTTCTAAAACCATGAAACCAGAAATCAAAACGAGATAACAAAATAATCTCTAGGGGTGCCTGGATAGCTTAGTCAGTTAAGCATCTGCCTTTGGCTCAGGTCATGATCCCAAGGTCTTGGGATGGAGCCCCTCTGCAGGGAGCCTATTTCTTCCTCTCCCTCTGCCTGCCACCCACCCTGCTTCTGTGCTAGCTTGCTCTCTCTGTCAAATAAATAAATAAATAAATAGATAGATAGATAGATAGATAGATAAATCTATCTTTAAAAAAAAATCTCTAAAGTGATCACTGAGTTTTTTTTTGTTTTTTTTTTTTTTTGAGAGGCAACATGTTATATACGGGAAGAGTCAGAATGACACATACATTCAACTGCCTAGTTGAAATCTTCACCTGAGTATCTCACTAGCATGTCAACTTCAGCATGTTTTAAACTGAGTTCATAATCTTTTCCTACCAACCCAGTAGCACTTTCATCTGAGCGAACAGCATCTACACAGCTGAAATTCATTAATACCTTCTTCTCCCTAATCAGTGATATCCAATTCTATTCGTTCATTCAACATTCATTTATTAGTACACATGACATATGAGACACTGATACTGCTCTAACCACCACCCAGTCCTGTCTAGCTTACTTCCTCCATCTCTGCTGACATCTTAGTCCAAGTCATCACCTGCCATCAATTTCTTCTAGACTATTCTAGTCGCTTTCAACCAGTCTTCCTGCATCCACCATGGCTCTCTCTATCCAATCTATTCTCCATGGAGCAATTAGGGAGATCTTTTACAATTACAGATCTAGATCATGTCACCAGGTCTTTCTCTCGTTCGTGCGCGCTCTCTCTTTCTCTCTCACGCACACAAATGTGCATGAGCACACAGGGTTAAAATTCTTTAGTGGTTGCCCAGTGATCTTAGTAAAAATAAAAATCATCACCATGGTCTACAACCCAGCGTGGTATGGTCCTTGCTTAACTCTCCAGCTTCAGTTTATGTCACTGTGCCCTTGCACTCTAGAGTCCAGTCAGATTGGCCTTTTCTCAATTCTTGATGTCTTCACATCTGTTCTTGACTTGGAGCCTTCTACCCCACTGCTCCCTCCAACTGAATGTTAATTCCACCTTTGTCTTCATCCTTCAGAGCTCACTTCAATCTCATGTATTCCAATACTTTCCCTTAATGATATATACCCTCCCCTCCACTCCTCCTAGATCCAAGGTTAGATTCCCAAGTGCCTTGTCCTTCCCTTTTTAAACAAGTTTGACATAATTAACATACCATATAATCCACCCATTAAAAGTGTACAACTCTATCATTTTTAGTATATTCAGAGCTGTACAATCTCAACTACTAACTCCAGAACAGTTTCACCATCCCCAAAATAAATTCTGGACCCATTAGCAGTCAATCCTTATTCCCTCCCAACACCAACCTCTCCAGTCCTTGGCAATAACTAATTTATTTTCTGTCCCTATGGATTTGTCCATTCTGGACACTATATGAATTGAATCATACAGTATGTGACAGTCTTTTGTCTGACTTCCAGTTAGCGTAATGCCTTTAAGGTTCACTGATGTTGTAGGATACAGCAATATTTCACACTGCTTTGCACTGATGCATAATATTCTACTCTGTAGCTATGTTGTATTTTCATTTATCCATTCAACCACTTATGGACTTTGGGGTTGTTTTCCTCTTTGGGGTATTATGAATAAAAATGCTATGAACATCCATGTTCATGTCTTCATTTCTCTGGGTTCTGTACCTAGGAGAAGACTTGCTGGGTCATAAAGTACCTCTATGTTTAACATACTGAGGAAATGCCAACACTTTTCCAAAGTAGTTCCACCATCCCCACCGGCAATATGTGAGGGTTCCAATTTCTCCACATCCGACAAACACTTGCTATTATCTTTATCTTTCTGCTTACAACTATCCTAATAAGTGTGAAGTGTTACCTCATTGTGGTTTTTATTAGCATTTCCCTAATAACTAATGACGTTAAGCATCTTTATGCGTGGGTATTGAGAATTATGTGTGCTCATTTGAATATCTTCTTTAGAGAAATATCTATTCAGATTCTTTGTCCATTTTTTTAAAAGATTTTACTTATTTATTTAAGAGAGAGAGAGAGAGAGAGAGCACACAAGCAGGGGGAACAGCAGGCAGAGGGAGATGCAGGCTCCCTGACGAGCGAGAAGCCCAATGCCGGACTTAATCCCAGGACCCCAGGATCATGACCTGCGCTAAAGGCAGCCACTTAACCGACTGAGCAACCCAGGCATCCCTTCTTTGTCCATTTTTAAATTCAGTTATCTTTTTATTGATGAGTTAAAGAGTTCTTTATATATTCTGGGTACAAATCTCTTATCAGAGATATGATTTGCAAATATGTTCTCCCATTCCATGAGAGTCTTCCTCACTTTCCC
This sequence comes from Taxidea taxus jeffersonii, assembly GCA_003697995.1. Taxonomy (NCBI): domain Eukaryota; kingdom Metazoa; phylum Chordata; class Mammalia; order Carnivora; family Mustelidae; genus Taxidea; species Taxidea taxus. The sequence continues at coordinate 12,507 of RCUC01117459.1, forward strand.
GAAGGTGTCCTTTGGACACAAAGTTTTCAATTTTCATGAAGTCCAATTCATCTACCTTTTTTTCTATCTTCTTGTGCTTTTGATGTTATATATAAAATGGCTTTACCCTAATGGAGGCTCTTACTGCTAGGATAAATGAGGCAGAAGAAAGAATCAGTGATATAGAAGACCAAATGACAGAGAATAAAAAAGCTGAGCAAAAGAGAGACAAACAACTACTGGATCACGAGGGGAGAATTCGAGAGATAAGTGATACCATAAGACAAAACAACATTAGAATAATTGGGATTCCAGAAGAAGAAGAGAGAGAGGAGCAGAAGGTATATTGGAGAGAACTATTGTAGAGAATTTCCCTAATATAGCAAAGGGAACAAGCATCAAAATCCAGGAGGTGCAGAGAATCCCCCTCAAAATCAATAGGAATAGGTCCACACCCCGTCATCTAATAGTAAAATTTACAAGTTTTAGCGACAAAGAGAAAATCCTGAAAGCAGCATGGGACAAGAAGCCTGTAACATACAATGGTAAAAATATTAGATTGGCAGCAGACTTATCCACAGAGACCTGGCAGGCCAGAAAGAACTGGCATGATATATTCAGAGCACTAAACGAGAAAAACATGCAGCCAAGAATACTTTATCCAGCTAGGTTATCATTGAAAATAGAAGGAGAGATAAAAAGCTTCCAGGACAAACAAAAACTGAAAGAATTTGCAAACACCAAACCAACTCTACAGGAAATATTGAAAGGGGTCCTCTAAGCAAAGAGAGACCCTAAAAGTATTATCAGAAAGGAACAGAGACAATATACAGTAACAATCACCTTACAGGCAATACAATGGCACTAAATTCATATCTCTCGATAGTTACCCTGAACGTAAATGGGCTAAATGCCCCAATCAAAAGACACAGGGTTTCAGAATGGATAAAAAAACAAAACCCATCAATATGCTGCCTACAAGAAACTCATTTTAGACCCAAAGACACCTCCAGATTGAAAATGAGGGGGTGGAAAACAATTTACCATGCTAATGGACATCAGAAGAAAGCTGGGGTGGCAATCCTTATATCAGATCAATTAGATTTTAAGCCAAAGACTATAATAAGAGATGAGGAAGGACACTATATCATACTCAAAGGGTCTGTCCAACAAGAAGATCTAACAATTTTAAATATCTGTGCCCCTAACATGGGAGCAGCCAACTATATAAACCAATTAATAACAAAATCAAAGAAACACATTGACAATAATACAATAATAGTAGGGGACTTTAACACTCCCCTCACTGAAATGGACAGATCATCCAAGCAAAAGATCAACAAGGAAATAAAGGTCTTAAATGACACACTGGAGCAGATGGACATCACAGATATATTCAGAACATTCCATCCCAAAGCAACAGAATACACATTCTTCTCTAGTGCCCATGGAACATTCTCCAGAACAGATCACATCTTGGGTCATAAATCAGGTCTCACCCGGTATCAAAAGATTGGGATCATTCCCTGCATATTTTCAGACCACAATGCTCTGAAGCTAGAACTCAATCACAAGAGGAAATTTGGAAAGAGCACAAATACATGGAGACTCAACAGCATCCTTCTAAAGAATGAATGGGTCAACCAGGAAATTAAAGAAGAATTGAAAAAAAACATGGAAACAAATGATAATGAAAACACAACGGTCCAAAATCTGTGGGACACAGCAAAGGCAGTCCTGAGAGGAAAATATATAGCGATACAAGCCTATCTCAAGAAACAGGAAAGGTCTCAAATACACAACCTAACCCTACACCTAAAGGAGCTCGAGAAAGAACAACAAAGAAAGCCTAAACCCAGAAGGAGAAGAGAAATAATAAAGATCAAAGCAGAAATCAATGAAATAGAAACCAAAAACACAATAGAACAAATCAACGAAACTAGGAGCTGGTTCTTTGAAAGAATTAATAAGATTGATAACCCCCCGGCCAGACTTATCAAAAAGAAAAGAGAAAGGACCCAAATAAAATCATGAATGAAAGAGGAGAGATCACAACCAACACCAAAGAAATACAAATAATCATAAGAACATATTATGAGCAACTCTATGCCAACAAATTTGACAATCTGGAAGAAATGGATGCTTTCCTAGAGACATATAAACTGCCAAAACTGAACCAGGAAGAAATAGAAAACCTGAATAGGCCCATAACCAGGAAGGAGATTGAAACAGTCATCAAAAGTCTCCAAACAAAAGCCCAGGGCCAGACAGCTTCCCAGGGGAATTCTACCAAACATTTAAAGAAGAATTAATTCCTATTCTCCTGAAACTGTTCCAAAAAATAGAAATGGAAGGAAAACTTCCAAACTCATTTTATGAGGCCAGCATTACCTTGATCCCCAAACCAGACAAGGATCCCATCAAAAAAGAGAATTACAGACCAATATCCTTGATGAACACAGATGCGAAATTCTCACCAAAATACTAGCCAATAGGATCCAACAGTACATTAAAAGGATTATTCACCACGACCAAGTGGGATTTATTCCAGGGCAGCAGCGTTGGTTCAACATCCGCAAATCAATCGATGTGATACAATACATTAACAAAAGAAAGAACAAGAACCATATGATACTCTCAATAGATGCTGAAAAAGCATTTGACAAAGTACAACATCCCTTCCTAATCAAAACTCTTCAAAGTGTAGAGACAGAAGGCACATACCTCAATATTATCAAATTATCATCTATGAAAAACCCACCGCCAAGTATCATTCTCAATGGAGAAAAACTGAGAGCTTTTCCATTAAGGTCAGGAACACGGCAGGGATGTCCGTTATCACCACTGCTATTCAACATAGTACTAGAAGTCCTAGCCTCAGCAATCAGACAATAAACAGAAATTAAAGGCATCCAAATCGGCAAAGAAGAAGTCAAACTCTCACTCTTTGCAGATGATAGGATACTATATGTGGAAAACCCAAAAGGCTCCACTCCAAAACTGCTAGAGCTTGTACAGGAATTCAGTAAAGTGTCAGGATATAAAATCAATGCACAGAAATCAGTTGCATTTCTTTACACCAACAACAAGACAGAAGAAAGAGAAATTAAGGAGTCAATCCCATTTACAATTACACCCAAAACCGTAAGATACCTAGGAATAAACCTAACCAAAGAGGCAAAGAATCTATACTCAGAAAACTATAAAGTACTCATGAAAGAAATTGAGGAAGACACAAGGAAATGGAAAAATGTTCCATGCTCATGGATTGGAAGAATAAATATTGTGAAAATGTCTATGCTACCTAAAGCTATCTACACATTTAATGCAATGCCTATCAAAATCCCATCCAATTTTTTCAAAGAAATGGAACAAATAATCCTAAAATTTATATGGAACCAGAAAAGACCTCGAATAGCCAAAGGAATATTGAAAAAGAAA